>JAUJYS010000526.1:0-22568 GCA_033995665.1 Melogona broelemanni
GCTGCGCTGGGAATCGAACCCAGATCCGCTGGTTGGTGAGCGAGCACGCTACCTCTCGGCCACAGCGGACGGATTATTATTTGTTATTAATTAAAATACACTCACCCATAATCAAAGGAGTTGAAATCCTCCATAAGCCAATTCATATCATCCATGACGAGGTTGATCTTGATAAAGTTGGGGGCAGGGATGGGAGATGGGTGGGGGTGGTGGGATGCCTACGGGCGCCCCCTACAGGGGACAGTCCGCCCGTACGGTGGCGCTATACGGGTCAGGCCGGCTGGCCAACCACAGGTCCATACAGCCTCACCGCAAAAAACACTAACGAAATGCCGTGACCCGGTTCGCTCTTACGGATCGATTCACACGCACACTCGGAGAAGGGTAACAGTTGTGGACAACAACGTCCCGATTTCAAGTTTGAACATGTGAACACCGGACTCACTCACAACAGCGCGACAAATATTCTATTTTCGAGATCCAGACACTGGATTCCTCTACGAACACAGCACAGACGAAACAATTAGTTTTCTGCGCCCCACAATCTCTCCTTGTTATTTTCGAGGACGCAAATCCAGGTGCGGCATGAGGGAGGGGGGTAAACAGGGGGGTCAATCGAAACCAGGAGCTCCAACCCCGAAACGACGTCCGAGGAGGGGGAGAAAAACGCCGCTCTCTTTGATCACGACCGATCGGCAGCAGTGTTACCAACCCGGGAAATAATAATAATAATAATCCATTGACGAAACTTATCCGTTTTCTTGATCGACCGGATGGTCAAGCATGGTGGTGGTGGTGGGATGGCGGGGGTGGTGATGTTGCCACGACTTCGATCCGGATCGAAACGGGAAGCGCGTGGGTGGATTAGTCGACAGGTGGCTGTCAGGGTGACACCTTCCCTTACCAGCACCCAAACACACACACACGAACGAAGCTCGTCAATTAATTGTATTTGCTGGTTGAGACAACTAGTTCCTTGGTTGGCTGCGACGACGACGACGACAAGCCGAAACAGCAACAACTGTGTTCGCTGGCAAAATCAGCCGACAATCGCGTCAATGGACTCTGGCGCTCTCTCCGCCACCACACACGACCCAACAATAACAAGCGAGGCAAGCGCGGTGCGCACTCACGTCGACTCACAATTCACCAAATGCAGGACTGCAGAGCTGCTGCTGCTGCTGCTGGCGGCCTATCTCTCTCTCTCGCGCCTCAGCCACCACTGCCTGCGTGCGCAATCCAAAAAACAAGGACAAGCTCTATGACGTCACACCGCCACTGTCAAGCGACACTGGCAAACAGGGCAAACGGGGCTAGAAGGGGGTGGTGGGCTAGGTGGGTGGGGGGAGGTGCATGATTGAGAATGGGCGCTCAGAAAGGACAAAAGGGTAGGATCGTAGCCCCACCTCATTGTTACCCTGTTGGAGGGACAGGGCCAGAGGGGAACAGTCCGGTGGTGCTAGAGGGAGGGAGGAGAGTGAAGGGGTGCGTGTGAGGGTGACAATTTTCGTCCTTGTTCGGAAACCTGGGTCGCACCGAATGGGTTCGATGAGCACTTGGCCGGTTTAGGTCGTGGTTCACATACAGCTAGGCCGGTAGTGTGTGTGTAGCCGGGGTTTTTCAGTTCCTCCAGTCAGTCACCTGTTGAGCAACACTCACCACGAGAGTTGATTGCCAAATGTTTCGCCATGATGTGCGAAGGACTGGCGGATCTGGAAAAGCGGATCTGGAAGCAGGTGGCTCATGAATGGACGACGCAAGTTCAGCTAGATAGCAGATTACCTCCTTCGTTCACACACTTTTGAAAAGTAAGGTTGCGGAGAAAAAATCCTTATTTTTCTCCTGGCGCTGTAGCTGTATAGGAACTAAAAAGTTGTCAACTCAAATAGCCGCGAAATCGAAAGCCTATACCGATGATTGCCGCCATGTTGTTTGACCGACTGGTAAATTGATTTCATGACTCGCTCCTCCCAATTCTCACACAAACTTACCCACATATTTTAATTTTCTTTTCACACTTTCGGAAATTAGCACTTTTGGACAACAAATACTATCGCGATTTCAGTCAGTTAAATGAATGTATTGAGTAGTGTTCGTTAGGAGCTACAACAATACAGGATGGAGAATCTTCGACTAAAAAGTTCGTAAACGGCAACTCGTGTGTACGAATTGTACTCACTGTTTTTTCTTAACTCAGTATTAAAATCCACACGAGACAATTGCTGCCGTTTCCAAACTTTTTGGTCGAAGATTCCCCATCCTGTTAAATTAAAATGTACACAGTTATTATAAAAAAACAAATAGTTGGGTTCCGCATGTTGATGAGCTTCAAGTGTAATTTTCAGCAAAATCGATTAAAACTGAGTTCTTTCTCCCTATTTCCCTCGTCTTTTCTTTCGTCTTTCGTCTTTTCTAGATGCTAGGTACTGACTGAACGCCACAAATGGTGAATTAGCGAGCAGAGCGCATGAATAGATGCGTAAATATTATTAAACGATGTTGGTGAATAAAGTAAACATTATTCATGGCTAATGAGATGGACGCATTGAGTTCGCTCAATGTTTGCCGGCGGTAACTGGTTGGGTGGCACAAACCAATAGGTGATGCAAGGGTTAGTTGGGGGTCCTGGCGACAGATAAGACATGGGTTGAGCGTGAGGGCGGGCGCCGCTCACAGAACACAGTCAACAAGACTGGCTGGTATGCTGCTCACTCGCTAATACAACAACCACCAGCAAGCACACTGCGAAGACGACACACATTCCACAAAAGAGGTCGAGCGGCAGGACTGGGACGTCCAAAATGTCAGATTTCCCCCGAGGTGAGGGGTGGGGACGCCCGGTATGAACCTTGGAAGGACAGCTTGAAATGACAAATTTGATTTTGCGAGTTATTAGACTAAGTTAATATTAAAATTATAGTTTTTAGATTTTCATGAATGATGACGGTGGGTTGTCTCTATGGAGATGTACGAGGGGCAGGGATGGGAAGGGGATTGGCAGCTGGAATAGCCAGGCTGCCGGGGATCCACCCCTAATCTCTAAAATTTAGCTTGGAATAACAGAAGAAATGGAGGAAAATAATGTGCATGACTTCGAGATTTTTTTACCGGAAGTAAATGATGATTGTCTCCGATTAGATATATGTTTCGAAGATGTACAAATATCCACCTAGGAAAAAAAATCCACAAAAGGAACCTAGGCGTTCCTCCGTTCCTTGAAAAAAGGAACCAGTTCCTAGGAACGGGAACTTTCGGTTCCGTTCCTACCCAACACTGCTCAATTGTCCCTTGTTCACGGAGTAAAAAACATGGAAAAATCCCGAGAAAAACATAATGCAAACAAAACAGTGTTTTTTTTAAATCGCGTCTCTCCTTTCAAACTGTTTTTAAGAATTTGAAAATCAACCGATTGAATAAAATATTTTTTAAATCATTGAAATAACAGTCAGATAGACATTTGTGTGATGTGTTGAAAATGTGTTGTTTATAATAAGTTGAACGTTTATAAACAAAACAATTGGTGCGAGAAATATGAAAAATAAAACGTATCAAAATAAAATTTAGATATAATTGATCACGAGCATGTCCCCTAACATAAAACTATACCATAATACGCATAATTAATCACATGCATGTCCATTAATATTAATTATGCACTCGAGGCGCATCGAGGATTAAGCGACGGTTGAGTTGGCTAGACTCGATATATCAAACCTCGTACATGTAAAAAAAAAATATATGTACGAACGTATAACTGAATTTTGTTTTGTCGACGCGCAAGTTATGTTGTGATGACAATAAAAATGTCCTAGATGTGCTCACTAGGCCCAGGAGTATTCTGTCGCGGTGTCGCAGCAGGCGCAAGTTGACGTGAACTTCATACTTTATCTAGCCTCTCTCTCCAAGGCCCTGCACACCAACATATTTGCTCATTCCTATGAAAAACTGTTTACTGTTTCCTCGTACATGTAAAAAAAAAATACTGGCATGAATGTGAATAGATATTGCGATGTCGATATGGTGAACCAAGTCCGTGATTAAATTTCCATTTGTTTGACTTAAAAAAAAAAAAAAGTTTTATTTCTAGCGTGCCGTTTTTGAGTATTTTCTAAATTTAGGGTCTTGGCGATGGCTTTTTTATAACTTTTATAATTTTTTATATTTTTTGTATCCCTCGTGTTCCCGTGGCGATAGGTGAGGGGCAGGGAAGGGGCAGCTGGTATAGCCAGGCTGCCTTCACCCCTAAGCTCTGGACTCCCTAATGGAAGTTCAGGGGTGACAGCAGTACCGCGGCTCGTCGAATAAACGAGAGCCTCTTCCGGGAATTGAACCCGGGACCGTCATCACCGTAGTTGGAAGCATTACCGACAGATTGAATTGAAAAATCAAAGTGGGGCCGATTTGTAGGAAATGTCAGAAAAACTCGGGAAATAATTTGTGCTACTTTTTTTTTCCGCACAAATAATTGATACACTTCTGAAACGGATTCTTATTCTCAAAAAGAAAAAAAAAATAGTTATTAAATCAGTGGTCCAAAACCCGGAGCGTTCCAATTCAAATTGCTATTACAATTTTGATATAGACAAAATTAAAGTATGATATGGTGAACGTGGTGGCGCTAGTGCAACTGGTGGTGTTAGTGCAAACTTTAATGAACGCGCTTAGTTCGGGATTGGAGATGGGGTTAACTTGTTGTCCTATCGAACTCATTGAAAATTACGTGCAATGCAGGAAAGTTTTCAGGGGGAGCTTTTCAGATACTAAACATTGTATGGAGATAGGTGCATTAAGATGCACCGACCCCTTGACACATCGATCGTAACATTTAAAAGTGCGTTGGAAAGACAATTTCAAGATGAATTTACTAACCGATATTTCCGTGGCATACACAGTGTATAGTGATGGTCAAATGCTTAGTAACGCACTGAATTTTCAAACATATTTTTTTTTATACTTTATTCAAAATGTTGTAATATCAGTAATAATCGAATCTTTTAAAATTTATTGATGTGTTTACTACTAATAAAATAAAACACAATTTTTAGTGGAGGACGGTGAATAATGTAAAATAATATAAGCATAACTTGTGTGTTACTTTGACTATTTTGATGTTGAAGTCACCGATGCCAATTATTATTTTACAATTACAATTTTGAATTGATCACCAAAATCAATTGCTCATTCGTCCAATACTGTAATTCAAATACGGCACTCTTCCAAAATTGTAGTTTTACGTTTTTCGTATTAAAGGGGTTTGCAATATGCACTCGTATATTGGATCGGTTTATACAGCAGAACATATCAAAACATGTCAAAACGCAAAGATAGAAAAAAAAACGACAATGGGAATGTCTGGCTTCGCGTTTCATTGTTCATCGACACAGTTAACATTCATTCGTTCTCCGCGGGGCAATCGCCGACAGTCGCTCCTGATTGGTCGGCAAAGCACGTGCCGGCGGGAGCGACCCCTGGCGGCGACAGAGCGCGCGGGACCGAAACCGCGGGTGGTACCATATCCTGCATCCGTCGTACAGGCTCTACTGTGCCGCGCATCCGGAATTCCAAATTTGCCCGCAAAAATTTATTAGCCGCGAGGTTGATGGTTGCTGCCACCGCGTCTCGGTTGTCGCCAAACTGCCTACTCTCTTTCTCTCACTCTCTGCTCTACGCTACTTTACGTCATCGTATGGCGGAGTTGTAGCGCCACCTATTGACCAAAATGTTCGGAGCTCACGTGCCTCACACATAATTTTACGTGGGTCGTTCAAAAATTATTTGCACTACATATTTTTAATGCATACAAAAATGAAATAGGGAAAAATGAGTTTACATAACCTTAGAGTTATTCCCCAGCAACGACTATTTACCGCTGCCATCGTTCTGGTAGCTTGCGAATTGCCACAGCAAGCCATCATTCGAAATAATAGTTAACAGCAGTGAACCTCGTGTGATGGTGTCTGTCTTGAGGGTGGCGCTGCCCGCCGTGTCCCTTCTTGATTGCGATCGCTGATGACGTGTTGGTGATGGTGGGCGTGCGGGGGAGGGAGACTCTATAGACAGGAAGGAGTTATTGAAAAGAACGAAAGTTAAGCGCGGCGCCCGTTGACACATATCTACGACTATTTTACAATTGTCGATTATAGCCCTCTGGCGGTGAGCCGATCATTTATTTACGGCATGAAGGGGATGTGGTGCGGAGGGGACAGTCACAGCCACCGATAAACACGATTCTGCAATGCGGTTGCCTGCAACCAGCAACCACGATCGATGACAACTTGAAAGGGAGGGGAGGGGTGGGTTGATTGTGGGTGTAGGTTTTTGACTTTTTGACAGTTTTTTTTTCTTAAGTCATTTTCTAAAATTTATTTCTTCGTTGGATCTCAGATCTTTGTGAGAGAGGCCGTCTTGCGTCTTGGTTTTACAAGGTATTCGTCTTAAAGTTCCTGCACGGGATGAACTTGTACTTGCCTAAACTAGGCTAACGATCTACATTTGGTTAGGGTACAGAATATTTAGACTGATAGTTGTAACAGCGATGACAAAAAATGGCAAAAAAAAATCGGGAGATCTCGATTGGGATTCGACCACTCGTCACGGGTAGTTCGATGCGCTAACCACTATGCGTCTCGTCACCACCAATCGAAAATTGGAACGCCGACGTTAAGCATAAATCGGAAGAAAAACGGAAATGCAGTTGTTGGCTTGTGCGGAAATAGAATTTCCCCGTTCGATTCGGTTTCGGCTGATAGATCGGCTGGCAATTCCGTCTGACATCATCTGCCTGATCTGCCCTCTGGCGGAGTCCGCGGCGGTGGACTACGTCGGTTTTTTGGCGCATTATTTTCTGTCAGCTTCTGTCATGTCTCGGGAGACGATGCCGTGATTGCTTCTTTATTTTTTTTGTTTCGCTTGCTTCCAATCGATGCAGTGACCCAACGAAATGAAAGGGCTAGAGGCGGATAAATATCTTGAGTTTTTTTTAAATGTCTGGTGTTTCTCGAAAGGTGACCCGATTTAAACTTTTACGTTTGCTTACGGTTTTTTTTACGTTTTTATAGCGGTTAGCGTTAAAAAATATTTGTAAAGGAGGTTTAAAAACATTTTCTGTTTAAAAGTCCCCTAAGGGGCGACCTGATCATTTTAACCTAGCATATTGGCATCTTCAACGTGTACTTGAAATCTTACTGTCACGGGTCATGGCTTTATTTCTATTCCAAGTATTTTTTTAGCTAATCTACTTATTCAGAATGAAAATAAAGCCGTGGGCCTAAATAAACTCCTGCTTGTACGCTCTCAGGTACCTAAAAGTACCTAAAGATCCCTACTAAAAAAAAGAACCAGTTCCTAGAAACGAAACATATCTGTTCCGTTCCTATCCAACACTGGTAACTATAGTAGCCGTAAGCAATACAGGTACATATAGCGTGAGTGGCAAAAACAGGACATGTTCGTCCTCGACTGGTCATTTAGGTCCCCTTATAGTCTACTATGGGACTGCTTGCGGTTAGCATTGTTTTTGTAACCTACTGCCTTCTTGCTGGGCTACATGCCGAATGGTAGTTAGGGGTGGGAATGGGTTAAGAAAAGAAGTGGGGAGCGGAGGGTAAAAGAAGACGTCGCCGCGAACACAAATTACTTACGCAGTTACGCTCTTCTGCCTATTCGACTCTGTTTTATTGGCACGAATAGTTGAGCGCTGGGCGTCAATATTGTCTTTACAAATGGTGAATGTGTGTGGCGCGCACGATCGTTTTCATAGACTCGTACGGGACTCGTAAAACATTTAAATTGAACCGCGCGTCCGTCGAAGATCTATGTATACGGGGTGGTTGGGATGGTTTGGAGGGTGGCGGAAGCTGGGTTATATATTGATTTGTGTCAGGGTGCGCAACGTGATACAATTACTCAACGTGTTCTTCCCAAGCGAATCGAGCGTCAAAGCATAACCAAATCTGTATTTCGAAGACTTATTTTTCACCACTATTATTTCTGTGTTGGTTTGTCGGACGTGACTGATTGTTCACTTGGTTATACTTCACTTGGTTCACTTGGATCATTGCTTTTGGCCTTTGGCTAGATTTAATTCGAATATACTGTACAGATAAACAGGAACATTGTATCGACTTGTGTAAACACATTTTTGAACCGAACGCAAATTTTGATATTACTCTGTAGTTTTGTTGGTGTGTGTTGTTTATGTTACCCTCCCACCTCCACTTCTTCGATTTTTGACTTTTTCCGCGCATGAGCGGCGCCACTGTCTTCCTTAACTAATCGCTTATCCAGTTTGGGACGACCCGGTGTCGACTGTCACGTGACCCACGACCACGAATCAGCCGTCATCCAGCTCATGTTCCTGGTTAACGAGGTAAGTTGTCGGCCATTTGGTTTTTTATCAGTTCTCTAAACATTCAATTTTTGGGAATGCAGAGTACCAAACGCAAAAATTTCGCTGATCACTAATCTAAACAACCCATTAAGACACAACAATTTAACACTTCCACACTTTATTACTCCGGGCGAAGCCGGGCTCGATTCTAGTTATTCTTTAAAATATGATTTTATAATGGCAAACTATTGTTTCTAACAGGTCGCTCATTTAACGATCGTTCCTTCAATTTAGCGTCGAATGAGGTTTTTTTTCCCCCTTGTTGAGAACACGTATTCAGTAGACTAAGACAAATTAATGGAAAGCAAAGAGGCGCGTAAGAGGGCTGTTTTTTTTTCCATCGCTTCCTCGAATCCAAAGTGGCGAATAATAAAAAATAAAAGACACATTTATTAGTCCGTTTTTCGACGAATCCACGACTCCCCCATGCCTTTACCGAATCCAACCGAGAAATCAATACGGCAATGTTTCTTTTCTACCAGCTGCCACGAAAAACCCACTCAATTCAACGAGCATTCGAATTTTAGAGCACACTTTGTCATTTACCTTTTTTATTTTATTTTCGACAAATGTTGTATCGATCCTCTCGTTGGGGTTTTGCGGGGGCGCGTTTTGCCTCTCAAATCACGAATTACTGTATCTTCCGACGAGGCAAACGGAATTCACATTTGCGACGTGTGGCTTTCGAATTGATCGAAAAACGTTCATTCGACTTTGACTAATCGAATTTGGTCCTGATACAGGGACTTTTCAAATATGCATTAGAAGAATAAAAACACGTTTAATACTAGTATGGCATCGTCGTTTTTCTGAATGAAACTGCCATCTTAACTGGCCCGATTGTTTTTTAATTACCGTAGTGTCTAGTGCACCAAAGGATTGCTGCACCCTCATGTCTCTAAGGAGATGTGCGATGGGCAGGGAAGGGACTGGATGGGGAATGGTAGCTGGAATAGCCTGGCTGCAGGATCCCCCACCTAAGCTCTGAACTCCGTAATGGAAGTTCAGGGGTGACGCCAGTACCCCATACTAACGAATAAACGAAAGCATGCGCCGGGAATCGAAACCGGGACCGTCTGCTTCGTAGGATGTTGCCATACCCAGTGAGCCGATCGGTACGTTTAAATTGATATCATCACTCAGGCCAAAAAAAAGAAGATAAATGCTGCAATAAAATACTACATGCTTCAAATTAATTAAAAATTAAAAATCTTGGTCAAATTGATGTAACTTTTATCAAAATGTGTGACGTCATCATTTTAATTTGACACTCGAAAATGTCGTGTAGTGTAACTGAAGTGATGTAAGTCTAACTAAAATAATATTTTAATATGGTTTCAAAACGAGAGTTCGTTAGACTCTGTTCGTGGATTTTTCTGTCGCTATCTCGGGGTCCAAGTTTCCTTACTTTTTGGAATTAAAAGACGACACCTCTCTACGTCCAAGACGTCATATATTTCTACTAACGCATCTAAGTTTAACAAAATAAAAATATTTTTTAAGAGTCGTTTTACTACTGCCCCCATGCATGATGGCCAGTTACTGTAGCATGCATGCATTCCTAGGGCCGAGTTACCAAGATGACCAAAAACGCCATTGTCCAAACACAATAAAATACTCGTGCCATGTTATGTTGTCGACCATTTTTTTATTGCACCCTGTTTTTATGACGCCTCACGCAGGCGTCTTATGAAAAGCGGCGGCAATTTGAGTGCCACCGAATGACATTACACAAAAAAATTTGTTTGCCGCTACACATCATCTACCCGGTTCCATGTGTCCAATATGTGAGCAATCGGTGTGTGTAGCCTCGCACGGTGTGTCCGTTGCCGAGAGGACTAACTTAATCTAACTAACCTAACATAACGAACATAACCAAACGAACGTAACATGGTTGACCTTATGAACGCAATCTAACTATCGTAACTTTTGCGAAATCATAACCAACTTACCCTAACTGACCATACTCAAATGACACAAAAACATTAAACTATGTAAATATCCTAGGGAAAAAAATAAAACGACAGCTGAATCATTTTTAGCACTATTGACGCTTAGCGTACTTGGAATTTTGTGCGCGTGAGTTGACACCATACACCCACACATCTCGAGTGAGGCCACATACACCAGTTGTTAACACGCAAATCGCGGAATACCTTCTAGTTTCCCCCCACCTCACCCCGTCTACGCAGCGACAGTGTCGCTGTTATATTGTCAGCTAGACACGAGGCGGCAGTCAATTCATTTCTGACGTTATATTGTCGGGACTCCCACTTCCCCGTGGTTTGGCTTCGTGAAGACAAATGCTGGTACCAGAGTAGTGAGGATGTCGGAACAAAAAAAAATATATATTGGAATGCATTTTTATTTACGTCGCCGGCGGGCTCTTCCGCCTTACGATGCCCCCCCCTCCCTCCACCCACCATACACGCGTACCATCTGCGATGGAGCTAATGAAAAGTGAAAAAAGTGGAGGGAAATAAATATTGGTGGTTTGAATAAGCCGTTTATTTTCTGCAAAGATCCCAATAAAAAATGGGAGGAAAAGAAAACCGGGTTGCACTACCGTCTTTATCGGTTCAACAACCGCGGATAATGAAATGAAATGGAATTGTGGTTAATGGATCGTATGTTAGGAACTTAGTGGTTGATGTTCTACAACTTTTCTGAAAGTTTAAACACCCGGAAACTTTAGAGTGACTCAGAATGGGGTCGACCATAAATTGTAGGGACGTTCAATAAGTTTTCTCAAAGGCAAATAAAAATAATCTGCTTCGAAGATTTTAAGTAAACGCCATCAGTCAGCACATAAATGCCATCAACCCTGATAGCGTTATTAATTTAAAAAAAAAATAATAAAACCCGTATAACATTTTAAGACACAAACCGACCACAAGCATGGGCCTTAACTGTGCCAGGCAAAATGTGAGCCCCGAACTGGCACAATCGATGGTTTAGCCCATGCTTGTGGTCGGTTGTCTTTATTCAATTGGACAAACATATGTTGACATTTTTCGCTTGTTGAGGGACATTCCTGCAACCGTTTTATGTCTGCACTCGGCTTAGGATTTCAAATTGTGTTTGAGAGTCTTGAATCGAATCCTGGGTTTGATAAGTCTAATTTAATTAACATTCATTCTGTGCGGTCAATATGCAGTCCGGTTGATAGGATGTGTATTCGTTGCGGTGCGTCATGTTTTTTGCTGCTGCAGTTGAATCGAAATGAACGACCTTATTTGTCTTCTTTTGTTACTGACGTTCCATTTTCTGATTTCGGATTCCATTTTCTGATCAATGGTGCTGAATCTGCAAAATTAACGTTGCTCAATTTATGATCCTAATAAATTGCACTTGTCAATGTGTTTGCCATTTTAGTAGTGAAAATATTCAAAGGTTTATGGAGAAGAGTAAAAAAAATCAATCGGCTACTGTCTAATTTCGTCGACAATACATCTTATACAAAGATTAATGGTACCTTCAATTTAAAAATTTTGTCTACGTCATGCCATGTTTCCCTGCCTTCCTTTCTTTTAAGTAACGATCTAAAAAAAAATAATGACAGGGTTAAAAGCCAAAGTGGTGTAAGTTTAATAAGTTTATTTTTTATTTATTGAGTTCAAAAAATGCAATCCATGCATGTCAAACTTTTGAATACAGCACAAGTTTCTCCTGCGCTTTTTGTGTTTGCGCATTTTTACAAAACCTCTGGTTTCTTGGCGAAGAGAAAAGATGACTTACACTTCTAAGGTTTTAACCCCCTCAAAAAATGATATAAATTGAAATGCTGGTGCGTCTGTGATTTCTATTGATGGCTTGAGGGAATTCCTACGTAAATGAAACAATGTAATTAAATAAAAACAACGTACCCAACGTAACATGTGCATTTTTTACTTTCGTTTTTCCACCACAGGGGGCGCTGGTTAGCGTGTGTGCGGACGACAGCCTACACTTATGGAACCTGCGACAAAAGATGCCGGACGTTGTTCACACCTTAAAATTTCAGAAAGAAAAGTAAATACACAATTAAAGTTCGTTCTCGATGTCTTAAATTAAGATAAGTTTATTTCAGTAAATCTCGTGCTTTTTTGGTTCTGGAAAATGTCTGGTAACAATAATTTGTTCTAATCATTGTCGGGGATACTTTCTATATTTTTTTGTCGGAGCAGTCATGGATAATTTTTTTTGGTCAAGCCAAGTCTGGAAACTAATATTCATCTTTCTGTATAAAGATAGTCCTTGTGATCTGAATGCATCCGACTTAACCATTCTTAAATGTCCTAAATCAATAACGATAGTACGCAATTGCTTGCCAATGCCCCCAGACACCTAATTGAGCCTTACCTGGGCTCACCTGGCCACATTATACGACTGTCTGACGCCACCATTTCCGTCTTTGCTTGCTCGCGTGATTCTGTCCCATTGTTGGCGTCGTCTGCAGGGATTAGCGAATGGGTGGAGTGGGGAGGGTGCGGTGACGTCACTGTGGCGTGTCTGTGTCGTGTGTAATCGCGTCCAGCCGGGACCGAAGTCGGACACAAAAGCTCCTAGCTGCCCAAAACCGCACCATTACACTCTCAACTCCGCAAACAACACTCTCGCGATTCGCAACGGCCAGAGTCACGTCACGCTCACCGCTTCACACACACAAAAAAAAAACATGGCGCCCGACACCCCGAGAGACCACCTCCTCCATCACCAAATCCATAGTGACTGTCGCAGCTGAACGGTTGGAAAGTCAAAGCGTCCTGTGGTAAGGAGATGACGGTGCGAAGGGCCAACCTACACGATGAAAGAAATAATTTCGAAAACTTGTTAGGTCAGACGAACTGGCGTTATTTTCGGAATTAGTTTACAGTTTTTAGTTTTGTCTAATACACCATTTTGAATTAAGCGAAATAAGCTAACATTTACTTAGTCAGTCCCATATTTTACGAAAATAAATAGTTTCACCTATTTTCACTACGGTCGATAAGAGAAGTGGTTGTTCCTTGACGCACCTGTCTATACGCAATCTTGCAGTGCCCGAAAAGCTCCCCCTGATAACTTTCCTGCATTGCACCTAATTTATTTTGAACGTGGTTAGATAGTACGTCAAATTTCACCCCCTCTCCCCATCCCGAACTCACATAGTTACTAAGGTATATAAAACAAAAAACTAAAAGCAATAACAATGAACCAATGAAATGACCAGTTTGCAAAGCTAACCAATTTTTTTTTCTTCTTATATTCCTCCCCCCCCCCACCTGTTGAGATTGAGGAATAGCCTCGAATTGCATCTTGTGATTGGGGTATAGCCTTTAATCACATCTTGTGATTGGGGCATAGGAACTTTTTAAAAAGCGAATCCAACACTGTCCTTTTGTGTAGGAATTAAAGAAAGAAAAATACATTTTGTGTAGAAATTTTTCCAGGTAAGCATTTTTTTATTTCATACCTAGGTGCAGGCAATTTATTTCATCTTACCAGTCGCAGCGATTTAGTAATTTCGCTGCGACGGACGCCGGCTCTCTTGGGTGTGATGGCCTGGCGAGCGCGCGCTCAGATTGTATAACGGAGCTAAGTATGGAAGGTGGAATAGAACAAAAAACGGTAATCGCGCTCTCGCGAGCAGCGTGCCGCGTAATGATACATGTAAACGCATTCCCTCGTTATTGCTATTGATCGTGCTTACGTTTCGTAGCGCCCTCGCTGCAAACGCGACTTGGGGCACGCGCGCCACACGTGTTTTTACAATGACTTTCCTGGTGCCGCGTTTTCATCTCATGGCGCTTAGCCATGCAAATAAGAATGCTTGGATGAAAAAAAATGAGACGAAAAGGCGTTTGATTGGTCGTTGAGCGACAATACCGTTTTTCTAAACTGTTTCTAATACTCCTACTGATGGCCGTCTATGACATTGGGGAGGCTAAGTTTTCACCGCCAACAGTGTATCACCGCCTTTTTAAGTGAAAGCCACTCTGTGACGTCATATGTACGCGTAAATAATAAGGATGAATGGCAAAAAGCTTGAGAGGTGAAGTTGCTCCCATTTAAAAATTAAATTAACCTGTGTTAAATTACTATCCTAATACTTCTGTTATACTAATACTGCTACTATTACTTTAAAAAACTACCGTACCGTACCAAACTTGACTTACTTTATACAATGAACCTTACCTAAATCATTGTATCAAGCGATGAAATGAAACAAAATAAAGAAATTGAAGGAAACTTTTCAAAACAAAAGCAATCAAAACTTTTTGAAAACTCTTTTTTGAAAAGACGGAAACTAAAGCAATAGAAAAAATAGTTGTAATGGGCTTTGAACCGGGTAACTATTTGATTTACGCGATAAAATTAAGAAAATTAAGAAAAATAATAAAATAAGGGTCGAGCAGGAATTTGAATCGGTAATCTGGTGCGTAAAAATATACGTTTTTCCCTCTTAAGTATCACCCGAGAAAATAAGATGACGGAGGTGAGGTCTGTATACCCTTTGGCCACTCACCACTGATATTTTTCTGATGACGTTACCGGGTTGTCTTCTCTTAAAATGAGGCATTGAAACAGGGTTGGCGGTGAACATAACCCATGCGATTGACATCAACGCACGTGCCACTGCACGTGGCACGTGCCACTAGTCTCCTAGTTCGGTGGCGCCATCTATTAGTCGTCGTCGACGGTTATTTACTTTTTTTACGATTCGGTGTTTCTCGGCTTTTCCAATATCGTTTCCCTGCCTTCGTTAGAACCCTACACGACTCGATTGGAACGAGATTGCTTTTTTTTCTAACGTGTATTTGAGCAATATACATGTACATGTACAAGTACGGTATAAAGCCTTTTTCCAATAAAATGTTTCAGATGATTTACATGGGCGTTATACAGTGTATGCAATTTGGTGCATCTGTTTCGTCCTTCGAATTCAGAAATAAAAGTCGTTTTATTATTGCAATTGACGAGATCAAAAACAAATGATTTTTTTTTTTGCTTTACAGTAAGTTAAAAGTTGAAAAAAAAATATATATTAAAAATCTTTGCGTTCCTGGAGAGCGAACACTGTTGTGTACGCTTCGATACTAAGCAAGAAGAGCATGATTTACATGTGCGTTTGCAGAGTCCATTTGCTCTCACGAAGCTCTATTATCAAAACAAATATAAATACCTGTACAAATATGACACATTTTAGTTATACTTTTAAATTTCAGCAATTCAAGTAATACATTCGATCAAGTAATAAATTCGATGGAATTTATGCTTTGGAGAATCAAGGTATACATTCCATCGAAGCCCTATTCATCTTTAGAAACAATTTTATTTGTTTATTAATCGCCAAACTAGAATAGTTTATGATCTCATTGTTTATAATCTTATTTTTTAAACAATTTTATATTTTCCGTTTTTTTTTAAGTTGGGGAGTGTTAAAAGCGTTTCCCCCTAGAGGCGACCTGGCAATTTAGCTTAGCCTAGGCTTTATACCTAAGTACGTATCTTTAACGTGTACCTGAGTTGGTACAGATACGGTTCCCACGGTATTACATTAGATTAGATACATGTATTATCCTCTTTCATTTTCCTTTCCCTTGAAAAGCCTTTTTCAGTGATGCTTACTCTGTTTTTTCGCTTTATCTCTTTTGCAGAATCACCTATTGTCATCTTCCTTTTCAAAGTAAATGGTTGTACATCGGAACGGAGAAGGGAAACATTCACATCGTCAACATAGAATCCTTTGTTCTCTCGGGATACGTCATCAACTGGAATAAAGCCATTGAATTGTGAGTTTACCATTTTTTTCCCAATCTCTCTCTTTCTCCTTTTCTTTCTCCTCGCATCGTGGCAGCTATCTACCCCCACATCAGTCAATTACAAGTGACAGTCTGCCTTTGCGCTTGTAAATTGGGACATACGGTATTATTGCGATTTAGACTGCTGGGGAGAGGGAGGGGTGGCTTCTCTGCTAAAAAATAAATTCTTCCAAAAAAACGTTCCTCGAAGCTGTCACGTGCTAAGTTAGTTTGAATTTCTAGCATAGAGAAAGTAACAGGTTATTGAAAAAGAAGAATATTAATTTTAATGTGTGGTTACTATTGTAAGGAGAGCATATAGCGAGGTGCATATGTAATCGATAGTACAGCTTCTGTTCTTCAGACTGTATAAGTTTGCACCAGCTTATTTTATGATTGCAGTCGTTTTATGATTTTTCGATATTGGTAAACAAAATTGGTGCTTTTAAGATAACAACTTGAAATTAGGACTGGTTCCTTGGAAATTACGATTCAAATTTAAATCCGTGTTTTTGGAATTAAAAAAGTTCAGCACTATCCCTCTGATGATGTCGCGGATTTTTAATTTTACCACGAACTGAATATCTTAAATTTTTAGCTTCTTTTCGAAAAAAAATAAATAAAAATAAGTTTAAAAAAAGCTTTCAGCAGCAATAATTTCAATTTTATTCTGCTATCCGGCTTGGAGACCAATAAAATGTTTTTTTTCTTCTGAAAATCCTGTGGTTAGCATTCGCGTTTCGCCAATATCCCACGGATGGTGGCTCCCTCTGGCGTTGCATCGAATGAGCGGCCCCACTTTCATTTTTCGAACGCTGCCACTATGGGCCGACTCTCGCCTATTGTCTTATTTCAGCCACTAGACGTCGCCTTTTCAATTACTCGGTCTGGTCGGGCATTCCTAGACTCTCTCTCTCTCGCTCTAAGCCTTACTCGCCTAATTTGGAACGCGTCACGTGCATTGCGTCATCACTCGCCGCACGGGATTTGCGAAAAAGCCAAGGCGACCACGTGCAACCACGTGCAGTCGACCCAGCCAATCCCGTTTGGCGGTGGCGAGTTACGATGACAGCCGCTGAGCAGGGCTTTTGCTGGCACGTGAGCTTCGAACACTTTAACACGCTGCCCGAATCAATCTTCGTTTGGCTGGACGGTTTCTGGTGGGCCGACTTCGGCGTCGCTCGGCCTCCCGATGCCGGATATTGCAGATTTGACTCGCGCAGTAAACAATAGGAGGACAGGTGAATCTACTTCACCAAATTCTGTGGTTGAAGGTCTGGCTTTGTGTCGTCTGGATTTAAATAAGAAAATCTTTCAAGAAATTGAATTTCGGTGGTGCAGGTTATGTCTTTAGGCGGGTTTGCTATATTTTAAAATCAAGCCTGGTGCAACTAATTCGTTAGGTGATTGGAGCGTAGTTTAGTCTGGGCATGACATAATGTAGAGTCTCTGAAAAATGTATCCGTGACCATTACAATTACAAAGCAACCCTGGTGGGGTCTATCGCGGGGGTCAAGAGATCAAGACGTCTTACTTTTATCACCACTATTTACAACTTCCTCTAGAGTGGCTACCTGACCTGATAATTTGACTTAACCTAGGCTTCTGATTTAGGTAGGGTAACATGCACCTGACAACGCACAGGCTGTACCTGACAACGTGCAGGTTTTTTATATTTTGCTGTAGAAATTAGCTGACAGTTTGGCTACCCGGCACCCTGTTAGTTATTTGTGACATAAAATCCATGTTGACTTTCACTTGTCATCTTCAGGACGCTGTATATTGTTCCCTGAAGATGACGAGCGAAAACTGACATAGAAACCATAGCACGCGTAACTGTACAACGTGTAGCGAACTGTAACCTAATTTCTGCAGATCAAGTCGACGATCCTGTATAATCGTTTTTTTCTTGAAATTACTACAATTCGCCACGATATCTCCTTCATTTTATTGGGATCGAATAAAATGTCTCAAACATCTTTTTCCATTCTCGTTTCCGTTTCCGCTTTCACCTGTTCGCATCGGATATCCGCTCACGCTCAGATCCAGGAAGACGCATCCCGGTCCCATCGTTCATATAAGTGATAATCCAATCGACTCCAATAAGGTAAGTGTGAACATTTTTTTAAATTAATTTATTCTCTGTAATTTGGCTTGGTGTCGACTGCGTTGTTCAAAGAAGATTATTTCAATATTCAGAACCATTGAACAATTAATCAAAATTTCCACAAATCATCATAATAATAATAGGGATGAAAAGTGATTAAAATCGGAAAATTAATGACTATTAATTTATGTACTTTTGTGAATTTAAAATTATTCATTATGTGTCATAAAAAAACACCCCTCAACGAATAGTCTCCTAAATTACTGTGCAAGTGCAAAACCAAGTTGCACTAGTATGTCATGAGAAAAAAAAGGATATCTTATTCAGGTCGACGCAGCAACTTGCATAACTTTTTTATACAAACCTATTTTAGATGCCGGTTATACATTTGTCAATATTCTTATTTTTGTTGTCGAAGAAAACACGTTCGATTTTTGCTGTTTCGAAACCGTCTTTTCGCCCCCACAGGACCACTGACCATTTTGGCCACTTGCTCACAGATAAGGCATACGCCAGCGTCATCTGTTGTCGCCTAACCTCACTTTTGGAGGTGATGGCAGTTGTTACTCCCTCTCATATGGCGACTGTACACCCCCCCCCCTATCCACACACACGCACACACTGCTATACTAGGTTTCTAGTCTATTAAGTGTTCGATGAATTCCGGTGATCAATTTGGCCGAATTGAGCTTAGTTGTCGGCCGCCAACACATACACACAAGCTGGGCCTTTTCCACGCTGACGTTTGCATCATCCTGATACCACATAGGTGTTGGGCGCACTTTCGAATTACAGTATGCTAAATGGGCTTCCATAGAATGGAATCAGAGATTCACGGCCTGACCACATCGGTCACTTGATCAAGACCACGTACAATTAACCTTGAAATTGTATGATGTACCCACAAGCAGCCCACAAGGTTAATGATGAAGATTAGAATAACCTATTTTACGAGGCATATTATGTGGTATTCGATCTTTTGATTTTTTTTATGTTTCTTCTTTCTTTCTTTATTATAATTAACGCTAAAAGACAGCCGAAGATCGGAGTGGCATCCGTGAAACATTTATTGTCAACTGTGGCTTTAACAAAAGTTACTTCAAGAAAGTATCAATGCGAGTGAATGTTTCCTTGGGTTATATCGCCTCGGTTTGGGAAAATGTGCACCAACTTAAACGCTGGGGTCTCCGGAGGGCACCAGCGCCAACCCTCGTCTCTTCTCCCGGCCACGTCCTCCGTTTCTCCAACGTCCTTGTCGATGTCCGAGGGAGGTTGGGAAAATAGGGGCGGTCGGTCATGAATGATTCATCGGCATTTCTCTTTCTCTCTCTCTCTTGTTCGCCCGGTCGGCCTCACTTCATCTCTCCCCGTCAGTCCCCGTCAGTCAGTCCACTCCCGCCTATCGCTTTACCTGACAGTCTCTGACTGGCGATGCCTGGTAGTTCCACCCTATCCCCCCCCCCCGCATACACAACACTGCCATCGTCAATATTTCGTTTCTGGCGTCCGCGCTAAAATGAGCTGCGTTCTCTTAAACTGTCAAAATCGGAATTGCCACGATTGAAGATCAACGTTCCTTCTCAACAAAACTGGTGCAAAGTTCTGTGTAGTGTCGATGTCGTTTCTGCCGCACATCTCTGGAGTTTAGACGTTAAATGCGCGAAAAAATGTTTTTTGTATTATTCGTTCAGGAGACTTACTCAGTCTAGACTTCTGATCTAGGTAGGGAGCGTTAACGTGTACCTGTCAACGAACAGGCACGGGTCTCATGTGT
This sequence comes from Melogona broelemanni, assembly GCA_033995665.1. Lineage (NCBI taxonomy): Eukaryota > Metazoa > Arthropoda > Diplopoda > Chordeumatida > Chordeumatidae > Melogona > Melogona broelemanni. Next base: position 20,034 of record JAUJYS010000526.1, read on the forward strand.
GGCTTTACTTCCATCCCAAAAAAAAAAAGAACGAATTTTTGTCAGTTTTAACAATCATCATTGGAATTGGCCCGCAGAATTAATGTTAAATGCGAAACTACCATTTATTTTGTTGGCGAGTTTTGCCAGAGAGGGATTCTGCTGCCCCTTGTGCACGCTCAATCACACATTACATCGAGACCCATTGCTTTCAACAGATGTTTGCGTGATTGCCTGACTGCATGGGCAGTAGTGAACTAATTCCAACATATTCATTAATTTGTCCCCTGTCGAAGCTTATTTTGGTTGAGCCTGCTCAAGATAATTTATTGGTGCTTGAGATCGGGGCAAATGTGTTCGAGAAGTTTCCTGAAATACAACACCCCATCTCCAGAAAATTTGAAATTCTTGAGGGCATTTTTTTCGGGTAAGAAAAAGTTGTACATACAGAAGTGTCTGTACATTGTCAGTGACACCTTAAAGATTCCAACTTTTGTCAGAAGCCTAGTCTAGGCCAAATTATCAGATATGGGGGGGAGGGTGTTCAAATAGGACATATTCGTTCTTTTCCCCCACCAGAAGGCCCCTATGAGGTTATCGTTGTATGCGGGTACATACATGTATTGTAATTGTAAAAGGCGAAAACCATTTGAGATCGCGGGAATGGTTAATGTTAAGGGATGTCCTAGAGCAAGTCAATACCTAAACTCACTTTGCTCAAGCACGCTTGAGTTTGAGCGTGCTTTGCCATTTCGGCCGGGGGTATTTGATTTCAATTTTCGCTATTAGTGTCCTTAGATGCGTCAGGAGGTGTCCCTTTCAATTTCCCATGCCATTTTCAATGAATCTTTTTAATGAGCAACTGAGCGGTGAACCCTCGAACGTGTTTACCAAGGCTGTAGAGGAAAAACCGGCTAAAGTTGAGGTTTGTTTATCGGTGCGCACACTTTTCCGTTCCGCTTCCGCGAGTTAACTAACCCCCACCACCACCACCATCCGTGTCTTAAACGACAAAATCTTAATCCTTTTCCATTACACCCTCTTTTCTCCCCTCCTTCTCCCCTGGTGACTCTGATTAATATGTAAATGCAGTTGGCACACAAACACACACGCACACGCCCGTTTTCCCTCCGAATTGTTTATTTTCGTGTTGTGCGGTCGGCTGCACGTACGCGCAACTTAAAATTACTTCTCGAAATAACGACGAACCCGAGACGACGAAGAAACGGTAGGCGACGACCAGAATCGAGCCAGAGTGCCACCCTGCCAAGCAAGAATGCTTCGCGCTGGCATATGTTATCTTAAAGCGAATGGCTCGCTCGCCTAGGACTTGATGCCGAGGAACCAAGGATTGTACCAAGGAACGGCATTAAGAGTCAGTGTTTTGTTTCGGAGAAATCCTTGCTTTTCTCTTAGAGGGTTGGCCGTTATTTGAATTATTTGAATATTTATTTTTTAGGTTGGTGTTTAAAAAAATATTAAAATGCGTTTGGGGATCACGACATCATTGACCAGTTTGTCAGGGGGAATCGAAGTTGTATTTAAATTGTACCTTTAATTTTCCGCAGCATACTGAGTTTATACGTAGTGTATTTTGTTAAGAGGTATCGCGTGGTGTACAGTAGTTCGCGTGTTCCATTACAAGGCATGTGATCGCGAATTCAATTCCCTATCGAGGCTTCTGGAAGTTTTTTGTGATTTTCGTGAACAATTTTTATTTCGTGTAAAAAAAGGTTTCTCACGAATCCCAGCGGCACCACGGCTTTACTTCTATTTCCATGGAAGGCGTGTGTCAGAATCTCTCGCCCGAAACACCTATGGTCCGGGAATTTAACTCGCATAATTGGCGAGCACGCCAGCCACTAAAATACTAAATAATAATAATTTTAAAGAGTCCTTTATCCAACTTCCCATCATCATAAGCACACTAGCAGCCAGTTGCCACTGGCCCCGACTAGATGGCGCCAGTGCCTTCGGATAACGTGATGGCCGGGCCACTCATGACTCTCATATCCGGGGCGAGGTGTACAACTGTTGTTTGGTTGCGTCGTCGGCCCATCGGGCATATCGAAATTAATTCTATTTGCTACATTAGGGAGGAAGCGTCGGAAGAATAAAGAGAGGAGAAAAAAAACCACTCTGGTGTCAATGGAGCAACAACTCTCTAATCTTCTCTCGCTTATTTCGCATCTCTCTCTCTCTCCACACCACCCACGCAATCATTCCTCCTCCTTCTCTCACCCCTTCAGTCCTCACGCCCTCCACCACCATCACTCTCGATTTTGCCTCACCGGCATCTCAATTCAGGCAATTAGGCCCCGTAGGCGTTTTTGGCAAGGGTTTGGTACCAAGAAAAGACTGGAGTACGCAATGCGGCTCTTTCAATTCGGCGCGCTCTCGATAGGGTCCCCGGTCACTAACTTGTCCTCGGATTCACCTAGCCTCGCCGCGGGGTGTATGACTTTTTTATTATTTTTTAAATCACCGTAATGCCTAGTGCACTACAGGATTACTGCACCCTCGGATCTCTATGGAGATATGTGAGGGGAAGGGAAG
>JAUJYS010000527.1:0-22550 GCA_033995665.1 Melogona broelemanni
CGAAACGGCCAAGCTGTCCTCAACGACTGGATTGCTGACCGATGCATTTTTCGATTCTGCGTAAGTTTTTCAATTTTCGCAAGGACGAATACTTTCTTTAGGGCTCATGCTCGTGATCAATTTTATCTAATTTTCTTTCTTTTACATAAAATATCGTTGTTGTCTTCGACCAGTGGAGACGGGAAACGGCAACTTTTTGGTAACTTTTTAAAATTATTATCCAAGAGACTCAGATTACATTTCACTTGTTCTGTGGGTCCTGAAGAAAATGCAACTCGCGAAAACGGCTGTTCGGACATCAATGAAGAATAGCGTGACCCACAGATCGAGTCACACTATTTGCAGAATATGTAATAATTCTTTATTCTTTTCTACAAAGAACCCTTCATACATTTTGTACCACCGCGAAATGTAATACAAGTTTCTTGGAAAATAATTAAAAAAAGTTATCAAGAAGTTGCCGTTTCCCGTACCATACAATTAAAACAAAATTTGAATTTGTCTTACCTTGTTTACGGAGCACCGGTCAAAGTTGGGATGATGATACTCGACGTTAGGTGGCGCTAGCAACATCACACGCAGCGAGAGAAAATCTGAAAGGCAAAATAAAGCAACATTAGGACCAGAGAAAATAGGAACGGAACGAAAAAGTTCAGTTGAAAATGAACTAGTAACGGTCGCGTTCCATATTTATGAAAGTAACTGGAACTGGTTTTCTATTAATTCACTAGCGCTTAAGCCTGCCCGAGGACAGGTAGCACTTTCGTAGGCTTCATTCGAATATTGCTACTATCATGACGTCACAAGGTGGCCTTGGCGTCACAGAAGCGTTGCAGCTGCGCATTCAGGATTTTGCGCGCACACAAATTTATTTGCACACACGAATTTATCAAAAAAAGGAAAATATTAGGAGCCGTTTGGCTTTTTTTTTTCACACGAATTTATGCACACGAAATGGCGGGAAATCTGTTTTATTATGTAAGATAGTAGGAACGGGAACTGTAACTGGTTCCTTTTTCAAATATAAAAAAAAGAAACGAACTGAACACTGGAAGGAGGGTGGAGGCGAGCGATGGAGCCCCCCTCCCCCCCAGACAACACAAAATTGCTTTCAATAAAAATAAAGCACAGCTTATTTAATGCTGAACATGGCATGTGTGTAGAGTGGTGGCCTAATGCTTAATGCCGGTATCCAGCAATTAAATACAATTTATATGCTTGGTTCGCTCGCTGAGCGTCAGATAAGAGGCAGATAGAGGTGGCATAACCTAGGTCAGTGTTTCCCAAACTTTTTTTGACTCGTAGAGCTGGTACTGCAATTTCAATGGCAACCCTTAGAGAGGCCACAAATTTTAATAGCGGAGACCCCCCTTAAGTCAATGATACTTTATCTTAAAATATAAAAGAAAAAGTCGTGTCCGTCCGTGTGTACGTCTGTCAGTGACTGGCGGACCAATACACGCTCTTTCAGTTGGTTGCGTTAAGTTGCGGGTTTTTTTGACGTATGATACGTCTTTGGGTACGGGTAAGCGGACTAGTTACAAATATTTTCATGAATCACAAGTGGCGTCATTGGTTAGCGCGACACATTACGGCAAATAGGAATGAACGATACAAAAAATAAATATAAAAGAGAATGAAAAGTAAGTGACTATTTAAATGGACGAAAGATTGTTCTTAAATGGTAATAATGAAACTAAACGTGTAGCCGACAACGTACTTGCACGTGCCCCACGACGTATCATACGTTGCGGCCGTACCTCCACTATAGCCCCTTTCTTTTTTAATTTTGGTTAAATAGCACTTTGTTTCTGACTTTACATTCGACTATTTGCTGGGAATTTTTAACTGGATTTATACATTTTTTGAATATCATTTGGGGAATCAATTTCCAATTTGTAAAAAAATTCCGTTCCGGGCGAAACCGGGAGTTTTTTTTAGTTATTTCTATTTTAGTTTCTAGGATTGGCCGCAGAGCCCGTGGAAAATGCCCGAGGAACCCTTAGGTTTCCGCGGAGCACAGTTTGGGAAACGAGGGCGTAGGTGGTGGGCTAAAGCACGTGGCATCGCCCCGTGGCAGCACTAATGCAATAATTACAGTCGGAGACGCAATTACAAGGCCCAGGTACACGAGAGCAGCGTCCGGCAAATTGCACGTGCGATGCACCACGCGGAGGGGGAGGGAGACATAGACAAGTCTGCTGCTGATAAGAGATGGTGGGCTGATGGGCGGCAGATAGACTGGTAAAGTGGTTCGCCCCCTCGCACCCCACCCTCCACATCAACGGATTATACTCTAGCAGCTGTTAATTTGTGACCTCCCATTAAGCGAGTCGGGTCAAAGAGATGCATAAGGGATAGAGAGCAATAATTAGGTGTTTGGACATCCTCTACTACAGCTTATCGCTCCCAAACAATCTAAAAATTTGTTGGTAACTCGGAAATATAAAAAAAATGGGCGTGTTTGATTATTTTTTGGTTTTATTAGAATTATACAAAAAATAATTAACGTATGGGTTGATGGAATTCTTTATTTTATTTTGTTTCGTTGAAAATTATGCGCGTAGAATTGAAGATTATTATCTGTTTCACCTCTTGACCTGTTATCCACGATATTGCCGACGATTACCAAATAAATTTGCCTAACTAACAGTGTTTTCTTGGGTTCACTTAATTTTCTTAGAATATTTTACAAGTTTATAAAACGTCTATGCTACTTGAATCTTAATTGGAAGCGATGTCCGATGAAAATGGAAAATAAAGACGAAGACAGAATGATGCTAAAAGCAGGTTGCTCAAAAAGTGAGTACTATTAATAACCCGCGTCAACTTGCACAAGGGTGAGACAAAATAATGGAAACAGATTTGCTTGTGCACCTTATACAGCTGTTGCCATTATTTTGTCCAACACCTGCAATTTCGCTAACAGGGATTGGACAAAATAATGAAAACAGTTGTTTAAGGTGCACAAGCAGATCTGTTTCCATTATTTTGTCCAACTCCTGTATATATATGGGCGCGTGCCGCCGACGAAGACGCGCCAATCTCAGAGAAATGAAGAAGGCGAGAGTAAGAAAGAGCGAGGAGCATCTTTGGTTTTACTCTTAAATGCCAGGGGGTTAATTTACTGGCGCGGAGCAGCGCCGTTTTCATAAACAAAGCGACGGAGACGACGATCGGCGATAATTTAGGGAAACACTTTTAGCGAGCTCAGGAGCGGCATCCTCATCCAGTACACAATCAGAGCCCATCACACCGCGTGCCAACTGCGCGCAGACAAAGTGAGCGCAACGTAAACAGGGCGAATCCATCACTGACCCTACAACGTAGATGGAAAATAAAATGTTTAAAATATTTTTGCGGCAAATTAAAATTAATGATGGCGATGGTTCAATGACATGAAACAGAAATGAGGGACAAACGTTGGCCAATAAAATATCCGCTTCGTAGGATGTTGCCATACCCACTGAGCCACTGGGGGCCGACAAAATCTTCCATCATTTCATCATTTGATCAATTTCAAGCACATTGTGAAACAGCCTGATGACGCGCCACGCTTTTCACCTACACTTGGCCGCAAGCGGAAGATTCAGAAAACTTATATATATGATGAAGCCAAAAAAAAAGTTCTTGACACGTTAGTCACACACATAGGTCACAGATTCCATTTTTATCCTCCAAAAATAGACTCGAGCAGAGTGAACTGTTTAAAACGTTTGGCATGAATGCACATATTTTGTTTTGGTTTACACTCGGCGAGTCCCAAAACGCAGGAATGGGAGGGGGAGGGGGGCAGAGTGGGTGGGGGGTGATACGCACTAATAAACGAATTGGCTGCAACCAGGATCAACTAAAATGTCTGCCGCTTGCCAAAAATATACAATTTGGTACTCGGGTCTTAAACTCATGAGAAACATATATGATTAATTCAACATCATACTAAATTAAGTTTACTATTCAAAACTAAATAATTTTCAATCAACCGTTTGCTGTGCCACTGACAAATATTCATGAAAATATTTTACAAATCAGTTTGACTCAAAATACCATTTCCAAAATATCATTTCTAATCCGATTACTGGTTTAAAATGAATAAAATTGGTAAAATCAAGTCCGATAGTTAAAAACATTTTTAATCTTTTAATCGGAATCTGTTAATTAGAAGAGAGATTAAACGTGAATTAACTATCGTACTTTATTTTACCGAATTTATTGATTTTAATCAGTATTTTTTAGTTTCATTATACATCTCGGCGTGGAGTTTTTACACCACCACCATTTAATCTGATTAAAACTACTAAGTAGTTGTTTTTTTATTAACCACCCTTGTAGTTTACTATTTTTAATTGAATGTCCCCATTTCGTAATTCATTGCATAAAATAAATAGAGCTTGTCACTGGTTTGTCATGGACCTTGAAATTAAACATCGTTCATTAATTACAGTTTTCGGGAAATATTCAGTTCTTATCAACCTTGTTTTCTAATTTCAAAAATGGTTATTACATCCGATCAGACTAATATATATATATTTTTTTTTTTAAATCACCGTAGCGCCTAGTGCACTACAGGATTTCTGCACCCTCGTGTCTCTATGGAGATGTGTGAGGGGCAGGGAAGGGATGGGGAATGGCAGCTGGAATAGCCAGGCTGCCGGGGATCTACCCCTAAGCTCTGGACTCCCTAATGAAAGCTCAGGGGTAACGCCAGTACCCCAGGCTAACGAATAAACGAAAGCCTGTGCCGGGAATCGAACCCGGGACCGCGTCGGCTTCGTAGGATGTTGCCATACCCACTGAGCCATCGGTACGTACAAAATCCAAAATATTACATCAACCCAAACCACAATAATCAACGTGTACATATATCGTAAATAACCAGGTCCAAAATTTTGGTCTAATCTACCCCCAAATGTGAAGGTCATCGTTGAATGAACACACACCCATTGTCATCATCCTTTGATGGTTAGTCATAATAAGTATGTCCGGAAAGACTTTAACTACTATAATTTCAGTTTTATAACCGGATTAAAAAGCTCAATTAGTTTTGTCGAGATCAGCGCCGAAATGGACGAATAAACTCAATTGCTTCCTTAAGATATTAAAAGAGACGTCTTACGAATCCACCCACCCCCTCTTCTGAAGCTCATTGGCTCACGCATCATGTTACCATTCTGTGGAGAAGTAGCCCAATTATTTTTTTGAAATAATCATTTGGGGTGGGAGGAAATTAACGTCGTAAAAATCAAACTCATATCGCATGTTTTTTATTCTCGTCTGCCTGCCTAGGTGAATGGTTGATGAAACTGCATCTTGTCCAAATTGAAGGTGGCAGGTAGGGTAGGTATTAAAAAAGGGATAATATGGGGGTTGCGGGGATGAACCCAAAGGTCAAAAGACAATGAACGTTAAGACCCAAGATGGTATAAATTAGAGACACTTAATCCAAAATAAAAAAACCAAAATAAAAAAACCGACAAAATAAAAAAAATTAAAAAACATGAATGCAATTCAAATTTTGATCGAGTAACAAATTATTTTAAATAAAATGTTAATGCATCAATCGATCTGTATCCCGGTGCGGAGGAATTCACAAGTTCATCACTAATGCGTTTTAACTCGACAAGTGTGTCCGTATCAGTTTTTTTTTCTTGGTTTGGATCGATGCCAACCCAGAAGGAAAAGGGTTATTGAGAGAAAAGGTGTGTGTGGGATAGATTTTTTCTTTTGAGCGAGAGAGAAAAAAAAAATGAACAGGTAGATATGGCGAGCCGAAACTTTTATTTCCTAACTTTTATGTTTGTAATTAAGACTGTAGACAGGATGGAATCTGCGTGCAGAAAAAGGGGAGACATAATTGGTTACGCATGGGACGGGGGGGGGGGGGGGAGCGCAAAAGGCTGAGATAATAACTTTAATAATACCCCCACATCGTCATTTTGGCATCTTAATGCTTCCTATCACGAACACGATGTATCGAAATTAAAACGGTAATAACCGTGTGATCGATAATCGGTAATATCGCCATTGATAAATAAAATGCAACAAAATATCTTGCTGGGATAATTAGTATTAAACTAGTGCTTAAGCCTGCCCGAGGACAGTCAGCCCTTTCGCAGGCTTAATTCGAATATTTCTACTATCGTGACGTCACAGCGTGGCCTTGGCGTCACAGAGGCGTTGCAGCTGCGCATTCAGAATTTTATGCACACAAAATGGCGGAAATTCTGTTTTATTACATAGGATATGCCATGCCATATTTATAGTTTGGGGAAAACAAAAATTGGTTTCCAGGTTTCAAGCGGTGTAGCTTTCATGATCGACCTGAAATTAATTTTGTATTTGCCTAAAATTCTTTTAAACTAGGACATATTTTCTAAGGTTTATTTATCAAATATTTCCATAAATCGTTGCGAGAAAAGAGAAATTAAAATGGAAAGGGGGGATTAGACAATTGAATAAAACATTTAAGCGTGAAAGAAGCTGGCCAAATAATAGCGAGTGACATGATGACAACACCTTCTAGTGTATAAAAAGTTGTAACCCGCCCAACAGAGGCAAATATTTGCCCTGCATTGCAGGAGGCAAAGGTTCGCATTCACGCGGTGTAACCTGGATTTATTCTTCTCTTAAGACCAGCTGAACTACCTCCGGAAAGGACATCTACCTTGCGGGCGCAAATAGAACCAGGAATGAGCAGGGGCGGACTGCCTACCAAAGGGCCCGGGCGGAAAATGATGCGAAGGGGCCCCGTGTTGGTCATTTTTTGCCTTCCGCCATAGCTAGTACGCCCCTGGGAATGAGCGTCGGATCGAAATTTTATTTCGAATACTGTATCTTTGGTATGCGTGGGGGCGTTTTGAAAATTAACCTGCTCAGCAGGAACATAGCTGCGAGTGCTTCCAGTTGGACATGAATATTTTTCAACGCCCCCCAATACCAAAATTTTTCGGAAAAATAAAAATTCGCGATAAAAAATTGGGCTCTTATGAGGATGCCGAATGACTGGGCTTCCTGCCGAAAATGTGCCAAAAGTCAAGAAGGGGCAGGTGAGGTTGAGGGGTTGTCTAGGGGGTGTGGGCCCTTGTCAAGTTGGTCTCTCCCCTCGTGTCTACCGATCTCACCTTATATTGGACAGGAACGGAACCGCAACTGGCTACCAACTTACTCCACACGTATCTCACGGTAGCTGATGTCTCTGTTTTTTTTTTTCTTCTTCTTCTTATCTCAGCAAACCCTACAATTAGTCAACCGTTCATCTCTAGGGAGAGCCACTGTTCATTTTTGAATATTGAAAATACAGGAAAATGTGGTCGACGTTGTCACGCATTATTTCTTCCTGAGACCTACGGCAATATACCAGTTCAGGACCATATTCTAGCCACGTAGTCGTGGAACCCGTGCCGGGGATCGAACCTGTGTCAGGCGTACCAAGAGTCTGTTGCTCAACCAACTGAGCTACGACGGGTCATACACTTTGTACGATTCGTCTAGCTCAGTGGGTATGGCAAGAGTGCTGAGCGGGTGGTCCCGGGTTCGATTCCCAGTGCAGGCTCTCTCGTTTATTCGTTATCCTGGGGTAGTACTGTGGACTAAAAGTGCCCCACTCACCTATTTTGCCTAAGCAACACGAGAGGTACACAATCTCCTGTAGTGATATTCACTACAGTGAGGGGAATTTACCCATTAAAAATAAACCCAAATGAGCTACCATGGGTCATACAACATTGAAACCTGAATAATAAATATATTTTTTGAAAACCACGATGTTTTTGCTAAGGTCATGCTTAACATATACTAGAATTTTATGCAAAGGGTTGCATCTTTAATAAAATATCGTGAATCGAATATTTGGAGAGAAAAAAAATATAAAAAATGATATTGCATGACGTGATGAGTATATTCTGGGCCGTGAAATATGGCAGCTTCTTAGCCTCTCTGCATCTTATTGTACGTCGTTGAGACCACCCAGACATGGTTCATTGGGGGTTGGTGGTGGGGGTGCAGCGAATTACAAAGATTCTCCATTGCTCAATGTGTTCAACTCAAATTACTGTTAGCAACATGAGGGAGGTGGGGTGGGTGGCAAATTTCCAAAATGTAGCTGGATGTGAAACTGAACAACACCTTTAACACTTACACATACCAAAAGTTTTCGAGTAGCGAAACCTTTTCTTTTTGTACAAATCGAAAAAAGGTGATGCTCGAGGATTTTTTCAACAATTGCCCAAAATTAACAAAAAAAATGGAGCTTCGAGAAGTGGAAGGCGGTACAATAACTTCGTTTTTACATCTGGCCAGCAAAAAGTTATCGAAACGACAAATCTTGAAATCCTTAAAAGAAATGTAAAATCAGTCCGTAGCATATCCCAAACATTTTTGAAATATTAATTTTGTACATTAATTGTCTATTTCGCTTTCCATTATGGAACAAGACCGCTAGCGTAGATTTTTTTAAATACAAATTTACATTTCTTATTAAAGAACGGTGATAATTTGTGTATCTAATTTTGGATTCGTTGCCGAAATATTGAATTAAGACTTAACATTCATTGTCAATCCATTTCTTTAATTTCAAAAGTTGGTGAACTTTTGTCTAGGAAAAATTAATGACAAAAAATAAAATTGAGTAGAAATCATAAATAAATAAGCCTAGTTTTTCCAAGTTTTTTACGTACCGATAGCTCAATGGGTATGGCAACATCCTACGAATCCTGAAAAGTGGGAACTGGTTCTGGAAAGTGGGAACTGGTTCCTTTTCGAAAGGCATGAACCCAACACAGTGTTGGGCAGGAACGGAACGTTCCCGTTACTTTTTTGAGGAACGGAGGAACGCCTAGGTTCCTTTTTATTTTTGAGGAACGGAAACGGGAACTGGTTCCTTTTTTCATCGGAGAAACGGGAACTTGTTCCTTTTCGAAAGGAATGAACCCAACACAGTGGCACAGTAACAGTAGGAACGGAACGGAAAGTTCCCGTTCCTAAGAACTGGTTACATTTTTAAGGAACACCTAGGTTACTTTTTATTTTTGAGGAACGGGAACTGGTTCCTTTTTTCATCAAAGGAACGGGAACGGGAACTGGTTCCTTTTCAAAAGGAACGAACCCAACACTGACACTTTGTTCCACTTTGTTTCGGAATATTTAAGAAAAATTATAAACCGGAATGCGTTAATGTGAATGGGGATGTGAATGTGAATGGGAATTAGTCAATGTGAATGGGGTTTACCTTCATCAGCTGGGCCTCGTAGTAGCCATCGTCCACGTAGCTGATTTCCGGATCCGGCATACAGTCCCCGTTCATATCCGGCTCCTCTTCCGGCCCGACCGCGTCGCCCAGCTCCGGGCCTCTTTCCTCCTCGTCGTCATCCATGATGGTGGAGTAGCTGCTGCGACTGTTGGTGGTGCTGGCGGTGGCTCCCTCCTTGCTGCCGCCGGCGGCCCGCGGCTTGAACACGTTGAACAGGAATCCCTGCATTCGCGGAAAGTGAATCCACTTGGGCTCGTAGACGTCGTCGCCGCCCCACCCGCGCGTCTGGTCCACTTTGACCTGCTCGCGGCCGTACACGGCGCGCATGTTCTTGAATTTGTCCTTCACGTCGTTGGCTAGAACCGGTGTAAGAGTTAGGATCAAAGACATGCATTGGATAGATACCTGGAGCTATTGCGCAGTACCACGAGCCAATCCAACGATCGGCTACACCGGGAATCGAACCCAAATCCGCTGGTTGGCGAGCGAGCACGCTCACCTCCCGGTCAGGTCGGATGTACTTATAATTATTAATATTAGCAAATAATTAAACAAATTATCCAATCTGTCAAAAATAAACTTCGGGTTTGCATTGTTTAGTTTATTTTTATTCATGATCATTGTAGTGAATATCACTTCAGGCGATTAGGGTTTTCTATTGTTTCGGCACTGTCTGAGGGTCACATCACTAGTACCCCGAGATCGAATACCGGGAATCGAACCCAGGACCGTCGAATTGCAGCTGGTTAGAATACCGACTGGGCTATGATGAGTCTTACTAAGATAAAGGCAAAAAATTGAAATCGCCTAATGTTTGACCAACTTTATTCTCGGTAGAATAATGTTTAAATTATCAATGACTTTTTCCTTCAAAATATTCGAACGAATCATTCCTAGTAGCAAAATATCTTAAAACTGAATATGACGTATTCACTAAGCTTTCATTATGTGAATTTTTTTGTGTGCTCATTATGTGAATTTTTTTTTAAATAATTCGTCGAGTCAAACTATTAAATATAAACGGAAATATGACGACACTAACACGTAAACTGTCGGCCAGCATCATCGCTCCCCAAACTATCTGCGAGGTCTTGTAGCGCCATCTCGCGGGCATCTCTGTTGTAGTACATTTTGCTTTTGGGATCCCATAGAAAGGAATGGTCTGGAGGGAAAAGAAAGGCATAGTTAGTTCATCAATTTTTCACTGTGAAATGCACAAAAATAAATTTTCAATTTCCCGCTTTTGAAGCCATCGCACAACGTTACGTTGTAAACGCTCCCTCTAGTCCAAAAATGGATTCAACCACAAGCATGTGCTTCAGAGCATACTGTCACTATTGTCGCCTGGCTAGAGCCGCGCGTGAGCGTACTGCATATAATTATTTGTATAGCGCTCTGAAGCGCTCTCACTGCAGCAACGCAATCAAGTACGTCTATGACGCATATGAACGGCTGGCCGAGATATGCGCTCTTGATCGCGTCGCCCGAATCACGTACAAAATACCTTGTTCATACCGGCTAACACGATTCCGATTGCGGCAGAGTGACTCTGGGCAATCAATGGTACGACGCACGTTTTATTTAGGGCGAACGAGGTACCGGTACTACGAATGCGATGCAAATGCCAATGGCTGCCAAGGAAAGAAACTAGTGAAAGTTAAATGTTACCACGCTGGTTTTCCTTGGCCACTTACCTCGATAGAATTCGATCACGACAATTTCTAACTTGGTGGTCCAGCTGGGCATCGACTTTTTGGCGAACGTCGCCATGGTTGGTGTAGAAAGGTTGGGCTAATAAAATAAGCCTCGTTCGGGCCTACTGGCTCTTTGCCGTGTGCGACGGCTCGCACGTGATATCCCCTTCGGCAGTGGCGAAGCTACTGCGTTCGGCGTGCGTTTCTAGTTTCGCTAGCAATGCGGCGGTGGCAGCGCTTGACGTCACGCGCAGATCACGTGACGAGACGATTTTTATCGAGCCTTTTTCGCTCGGTGCGTCTGATCACGTACGTTTCGACAAAGGGAACACTTGGTTGACCTTCTTGGTGGCTTTGCTGCAGCTATTAAAAAAGTTTCTTTGTCGCAAACTTTTCTTGCTAACTTTTCCCCCTAGTTTTGTATATATTCATATTTGGATGAATTGGAAATACCAATGATTTTCTTGTTATCATGAAGGTGCCGTTTGGCGGATTCCGTGCCCGAGATGCGGGTTCAATTCCCAGCAGAGTCCTCCGGAATTTTTCGGCCGAGGACGTAAGACAGTGAGGCCCGTGCCTGTACGTTGTCGGTTCCATGTCAATGATCCTTATCTAAGCCAGAATCGTAGGAATTACCAGATTATAAAAAATGTTTTTTTGAAAATGCCAAAAAACGTTGATCATTTTTTTAAAGTGGCTGAGGACAAGTTTCTTTTACGATCGATGCTAGAGTATGATTTTAATTTGTGCGTACATGACTTCCAAAACTGACGAATATGAAACACAATTAGAAATTAGAAAGTTGTACAATATCATTAATGTGAAATGAAAAAATAAGTTCGATAGACTGGTAACGCCCTCTGCAAAAAAAAACACAAAAAACCTCAATATCATAAATTACAAGAAATATGCATTCATGCCGGCTCTTCATTATTACCTGAGCGAAATATGGAGCAGTGAAAATGATTACACTTTACGTAGCGTCGGTATGTGCAAATAATTTCAGACGATTTTCGTATACTATCAAAACAAACAAAACAAATAATTGCCATTATTCACAAACTTTGTTCGAGAGCACAAAATGTGAGACGAATGTCTCAGCAACTTTCAGCTTCTGTTGGCGATTTCGTATATATTTTGCCACATTTTTTTTTTTCCTTTCACTGCGCCGGTACAAATAATTTTTCCATATTTTCTTCTTAGCGTATTATGTTTTGCGATTGAACCGAAATTCAATTGATGGCCTTGAGCTGCATGCTCACTGAGGTGCGTGAGATTTGGCCTCCAAATTCTCGCGAATGCAGATCTAGTGAGCACGCATGGCGTGATTGATTGATTGATTTGTTAACACTCAAAAGACCGTGGTGTATGCGAAGTATGTTTCAAACGTTGCTACATTATGAATAAAAAGTGCAGTCTGCATCTAATGATGATCTCATCATGAATGATTTCGGAGAAACACATTTAATTTTCTCCTAGCGCGATAGGAAGTGCAGAGTTTTGTTTTGCAGTTTTTCTTCCATGTTTTTTCCCTATTTTTGAAGGTGTTTTCACTTTAAAACTCACCCGCCCCCTCTGGTGGCGACTTGTTAATTTTACCTAGCCTGGGCTTCATACTTAGGTAGGGACTTTAATGTGTTCCTGACATCGTACGAATAGGGGAACATGTTCCTGTACGGCGCCGAAATAAAAGGAAAAATAAGAGGAAATACTAACAGAGTCTGGCGAATTCTCGTCTATAAAATAATTTTGCTTTTGTATTATCTTTTGCTTATATACATACAGTTGTATATTTTTTTAACTTGCTTATATATACTTGTTTTTTTTTTTTAAAGTAAAATAAACTTTTATTTTAAATTTCCAATCACTGCAGTGGTTACAGGTGATTCCCCTCGCGTTTCTATGAGCGTGCACATTTACGCACTTTATTATTTTTATTTTGATTATCTTTATTTTTCATTTTCATATTCTCATTTATAAACAACAATTCGTTCGTCATTCTTATTTATTGCTATTTTTTTATTAAAATAATGGCAATATTATTTTGTAAACCAGAACTCGCCAGACTTTATTTTCTTTTCAGCGCTGTCGCTATCTTTCCCTATTCATTTAAATACAACAGAAAAACGTCTAATCTCGTCGACGTCATAGGCGTCGTATACAGACATTGTACGTAGACCCAGGTCCCACGGCTTCACTTCCATTCCAAAAGAACACGCGCGTATGAATTTCTCTTGCCAGAAAAAAATCCCCAGGTCTCGGCCTGGTTTCGAACACGCGATTCCGCACTAGTTCACCCTAGTGTCATTTTCGGGAAAACTCCTAGCCGGCACGAACTGAAGTGAGAGAGCGGCGGTTTGAGCACCCGAATCGCCCGCATGATTTGCGCCATCTTTAGTCTAACCGTGAAGTTGATCTCGTTGACGGCCATATCGGCGCACGTGTGGTTCGAACGACGGTTCTTGCGTACGGGTAGATTGACGACCTTATCTGAGAATGTGCTGAAGTAGGTCTTGATTTTCCCGTTGACGAATGGTGGGAATTGACCTCGCACAGCTGGCATGAGTATTTTGTTCATTCCGGGATTTGGCGCCTGGACGTCGCTGTTGTTCTCGCCGCTGGAAGCGACGGCGGTGGCACCATCTAGTTCGTCCGTGTCATTGGCCACGCAATACGCGAACAAATCCTTATTCAGACGCCGCAATCTCGTGACGTCATCGGCCATCTTCCGGGTGCCGTACTCTTTGACCTTAAAATTAAAATTGAAATTAAAAGTCGGAAGGCCCTCCGAGATGAATGTTGCATAAATAATAAATAAGATTTCATTAATTTTAATAATTACTTCGCTATCGGGCATTTACATGTAAATAAATGAAAGTTTATTTGCTATTTATATGTATCGTAATTAATACCAGTAGAATCGATTCAAAAACGAGCAATCAAATTGCAAAATAAATTGAAGATAAATTCTTTATCGCTAGACCGCGCGATTTTAAGATGAACGAGATCACTAATTTATTTTAAAACTTTTGTTAAAATTAAAATAAACGACTATTTCTTTAAAATAAACTACTAATTAATAAATGCTTTTAATTACATGTACGCGCTGTATGAAATTAAAAGTTTGTATTTTTGAATATGACTTATCATTTCGCAAATGTTTGAAAAATGTTGTGATCTCGTTCATCTTCAAGTCTCGCTGACCAGCGGTTAACGACTGAGGTATGGTCGTCCCGGGTTCGATTCCCGGCGCGGGCTTTCTTTTATTCGATTGTGGGGTACTAGTAAAAATGTGCCTCTCACGTATTTCCAAGGCAACAAGAAAGGTACAGAATCTCCTGTTGTGATTGAAAATTGAAAAAAAAATTCTATCATTTACCTTGGCCAGGAACTTCCGTTTGAAGTGTTGGTAGATGTAGGCGTCCACCTCGTTGAGCGATTCTAGCTGTTTGATGGTGACGGCCGACAGGCGGCGCTTTTTAGTGTCGGCCCGGCGGACGTTATGCGCGAAGTAGGCCACGTCCTCTAGCGTCCAGCATAGGAACTCCTTGAGGAGGATCATGGACTCGTCGAAGTATTCGGCCACCATGACCAACCCGAATCGCTCGCCCAGTCGGCGAACCTGGTCGTGGACCAGGGTCAAGTTGCCGAAATCACGAGGCCGGATGCCGAAGTCGTAGGCCATCTGATTGACCCCCAGGTAGCCGTCCGAGCGGTCCGTGTTGGTCCGGTGAGCAGCGCCCGCCAGGTGGCGTTGAATGGCACCGGCGCGGCTGGCGGCGAATTCCTCCAGGGTCTGACGGTAGTGGAGCTCGAGGTGGGCGTAGGAGTAGAGGGATTCGAATAAGGAGGCGGGTTCCCGGACAATGCTTACGTAGACGGTATCAGCTGTAAAGTAACATAGGGAAATATTAATAAAACGTGTGAGAATGTAAAAAATATTTTTTTCTTCAATATTATTGTATCTCTTGATCTCGACTATTTGTTAGTTAGTTGGACATGCGCTAGAACTGCTGTTGAGGAGGCTGACCAACGTCAGTGTCCACTTCTCAAATCGCTTTAAAATTTCTTGACGCGAGCTTAGATGAAATCATGAAAATTTATGTGGTTGAACCGTTCTGTTTTTATGATCGTAAAATGAAGACTAATAAAACGAAATTTTCCTTCATCATAATAATTGATGCAACTCAGCAAAAAGAAGCAATGCAAAAAATACTTTTTTTTTTGTTACTGATCCGTTCTTAACCTTGTTATTTTTCCTAACCCCTTCTTAAACGTATCATTGATGTTTAAGGATCGAAAAGTTCATGCAGGAACAATAAAAAGTGTATTTTAACTATTTTGTCAAAAATTGCAAGCAGCTTAAAACATTAAGTTGTAAAAACGAGTTATTTTTAGTAGGCTACGTTTTTCGAACATAAAAAATAACGACTGTCACAAAAATAATTTCCCACACGATTGTCAATAAATCGTAGTATATGGAAATTTTTAAAAGTTAGTTATGGCGCCATCTGTACGAGAGTTTTTAAATATTCTCCCTACCACCACCACCCATCCTCCATGCAATAATCACCTGGCATGATGGCCGCCACCTCCTCCGCCTGGAACACGGTGTGGTGACAAAAGATATTATAGCCCAGGTCATGCCATGGCGCCACCGCCGCCATGCCACGGTGGAACGGCGCCTGATTGCCCAAGTAGTTGCCCAGGGTGGGCAGGACAAACGTCAGTCGGTGTTTACGGCCGTAGCGCATGAGCACGTTCTGCACGCTGCTGCTGGCGCACTTGTGGGTCTTGAGGAAGACGATGTTGGATTTGGCCTCGCATTTCTCGTCCTGGGATTGGCGGTAGAGGGCCGTGGGTTGAGGCCAGGCTGACCGCTGGCCGCTGGTGGCGGACGAGATTAAGGGGTCCGAGCTTGCGTCATCAGTCAGCGCGCTGTGGAGGAGAAAAGAATGGAAAAAAGGGTTGATTTTTTTTTTGGAAAGAGCAAGGACGCCAGAACTAAAATTGATGAGTTTCGTCACTCACTTCATAATGATTTTTTCGAAATTTCCATGTCAAAGCACGTAAACGGTAGGTCAACCAGAAGGTCGTACAATATCCGCACATCATTATGAATTGAGCACACATTCCACAAAGCAATTTATATTGCTCGTGTTCGCATTTGGGCTAATCACTAGATGGCGCCATCTCTCGTTAATGCAAAGTGCATTTTCGTGACATGTTTCAAATTATTTCCACGAGCTTCAGCCAATAGAGCAGCACACCAATGTCAACAGTCTTAATATCAATGGAGAAAAACTGATTAAACGTAAATAAAATCAGCGATTTACAGTCCGATAGTAAGACACTTTTAATCCGTCAGGTACAGCGGAGTCTTAATATCGATTAAATATCGAACTAATAAATAAACTAGCCGAACAAATCCGATACCCGATAGTAGTAAAGACTCTTCGATAGTCCAAAAGGGCGGTCCGCTTCCAGTGCCGCGTCCATGGTGGAGGTGACCTGCAAATCCCTTGTTAAAAGGCTTGCAGGGTGGGCAGGCCACCCCTGTCCAGTCGTCCGGTGGACCAACTTCCGGCCGCCATCTTGCTTTCAATGGCTTTCGAGACTTTTAGACCATTGAAAAACAAGATGGTGACCGGAATTCGCCCTCCGGGCCCACTTGTGGCTGTCATTTTGTGTCCAAAGTCCATTGAGAAGGCCTTTGAACACAAGATGGCTGCCAGAAGTGGGCCCGGCGGGATGGAAGTTGGTCCGGTGGACGCCTGTACAGGGGGGGGCCAGGCCACCCTGTCTGATTCTGCAGGTCACGTCCAAGATGGACGCCTAACCGGAAGTGTGACTCACCCTTATATGCCACCATTTTGCTTTTCAAAAGCTTTCAGATGTCCGTTGCCATCGAAATTCGAGGGTGCGTTGACTCAAACAAACGCGTCCCCGAATTTTGACAGCGTTAGACGTCTGAAAGCCTTTGGAAACAAGATGGCAACTTTCGGACTATAGGCGCCACCTAGTGGCTAGGGTTCCTGACTAACATTTGCTAACCACCCCACCTCTTATAAGTGGTATGGTAGTTAGCAAAAATCTGATATTTGTGTTTCCTTGCGCAAATATCAGATTTACGAGCATGTTCAAGTGTTAGTCTTTAACACTTGTGCATGCACGCAATAGTCACTAACCGCCCAACCTCTTATTAGTGGTTGGGTGGTTAGCGAAAATCTTATAAATCTGATGCACACGCATTGCATTTAGCATGAACGGCAGATTTTTACATGTACAAGACATGCACTAGGTCTCCATTTCTCTAACAGGAGTTGGAGAACTAGTGAAAATCTGACGCTCACGCTAGATGCAGTGCGTGAGCGGAAAATTTTACTTTCACTAACCACCCAACCACTAATAAGAGGTTGGGTGGTTAGCGACTATTGCGTGCATGCACAAGTGTTAGTCTTTAATTTTCGCATGCGCGTAAATCTGATATTTTATATTTTTATATTATATTATATTGATATTTTTTATTATTTTTTATAATTTTTATTTTTCATTATTTTTATTTGTTTATTTATTTTTCTATTATTTTTATTTTTGAAAAATGAAACGTAAAGTTCCTATTTCTTGCAACTGTCAAAAAAATTGTTTTGTCTGCGAATTTCTAAATTTAATCCACATTTTCTCAATTTTGTAGCCGCAAAAAAATCCGCCCTTTCTTATTAAAGAATCTCTGAAGGGAAACGGGGCGTTGCTCCATATATGCGTAACCGCATCACCGCAACAATTATCTTCTAATCTTTTCAAGAAAAAGAAACTAGATTCATATCTGGAAAAAAAAATGCAACAAAGCAGTGTTTTTTCCCTTTACAAATGAAATGATTGTTCTTAGCCTGATTAAAGAAATACCGGAAAAGTGTGTTGCACGAATTAATATAGCGGACCTCGTAATACGGTTTTCACTTCAATAAACTAATGGCATTGCAACACACTTTTCGCAATATGGTTGTTGCAACGTTTCTTAATTAAGGCTCCTTTAAGCTGAAGCGGTAGCTGAAAGATATGAAAATTGTTTTTTGTTATTGCCAACGATGTTTTTTTGCTAAGGCGCTAAGTTTTTGCTACCGAAATGCAGTTACACGAACTTAGGTCTCGGCAGTAAGTTTATAATTATAAGTTGGTGCATAACAGACTCCTCCATGTTTTATGCAAAGCACATAATTAGAATTTTGATGTGGGGTACCGATTCCTCCGCGTTTATGCAATCTGGTGGATGTCTACGGGGAGCAAATGGTCAGCTGCTCGTCTGTTCCGCCTGATGTGACCTACTTTTTGTTTTTGATAAACAAAAGCACGGTCTCTTTTTTGGCGGCTGACCTGAAGTGAATCCCCACGTGTAGCACGATTGCAAAAAAACCTGTCTTGACAGTTGAATCACCCCCTTCCTATTGTAATGGTTCTAATTGGTTTCGTGATTCACCACCACCCCCTTTGCAATTTCAAAAACCGTATTTCCTTGCATAATGCTAATCTAATTTCTGGTTGATCTCCACACCTAAATTTTATATGCGTTTATCCTTTGTAATACTTGAATGATCAAGACTACTTTGGACTTACAAAAAGTAAGTTTATTCATTTTTAAAGGAACAAACTAACTTTTTGAAATCCCTCGTATTTTATTTTGTTTTTATTTCTTGTATTTTTATTGCTGGATATTATTCTGTATTTCAAAAAAGGAAATAACTTTTTGTAAATACAAATCATTGGTGGTTCAGTTAAAAATAATAATAATTCCATTTTAATTAAATTTTCAATTTTCTTTTCTATACCACTTTTCCTTCTTATAAGTCAAAATATTATTTTTTCGGCGTAATAGCTTTATCGTCATTGACATTGACATGTTTATATTTTTGGTAATTGCTTATGAGCATTCGATTTAATCACGGCGTTTTGAGCAAAATATTTTTGGCGCTTACAAAAGCAAACCCCCAAAATCTACAACAGTCACAAGTTCTTAAAAAGGCTCATAAAATGCGTAAATAATTTTTAATTTATGCATTTTTGAATCGGTTAAAATAACTTACCCAATCGTCCTCAAAGAGTTGGCGAAGAAGTAGATGACCACCACACTCAAAATCGAAACGCACCCGATGAAACTGAAGAAAAATTTCAGTCTCGATACACTGCGAATCCACATTTTTGCTGCCTTTTTCACTGTCACACACGCCGGAAGAACTTCATCCGAAAATCCCAGCAATACTCGAGCACCAATGTTTCCGTACGGAGTGCATTACATTCTGTTATAATAGTCACGATCCTTATGGGGCAACACTTGCGCAAACAAACTGTTCC
Source organism: Melogona broelemanni (assembly GCA_033995665.1). Classification (NCBI taxonomy): domain Eukaryota; kingdom Metazoa; phylum Arthropoda; class Diplopoda; order Chordeumatida; family Chordeumatidae; genus Melogona; species Melogona broelemanni. The sequence goes on from JAUJYS010000527.1 coordinate 19,291, forward strand.
TGCATGTCTCTGTTACGCGTTTAACCGATAAGAAAATATGCACAGATAGGCAACTAGTCTCTCTGGAAAATAAATTGTTTGGAGTGGTACCGAGTGTTCACATCAGACGGCGTTGGCGTAGGGGGGAAATAAAAGAGAGCGTGCGAGAGAGAGAGAGAGAGAGAGAGAGAGAGAGAGAGAGACTACATTCTGCCAATGAAGGTTTACCTTGGTCATCGTGAATAGATATTTTTTTACACCTTTCCATTGTTATGCGTGGAGTGGAGATGAATGACCCTCACACGCTCTGCTTCGGCTATCCGTGAATTATAACTCGTTGGGTACTCTGTATACGCCGCGTCATTTTCTTGAGTCATTGCTTTCATAGTCGATATAGAATGGCAACTGGTAAATGGTAAATGGAAGAAAAAAATCCTGTTACCCACGACACAAGTAAGTCTCTGTTCGCGTTAATTGAGGAAATTGTGTGCTGGTCTTTCGGCTGAAAAAATAAATGTCTTCGACTCGTTTGCCAACAAAGCCTTCATGATTTCCTGTTTCTGTGTCATTGTACAAAAATAATAACTTGTAAAGGGATTAAGCACATGAAGCCTGATTATTGGGAATGGTCGAAAGACGAAATGCTAAGATTAATTCGTTCTTTGCCTGAGCTCTTTTCGTCTTCACTCAAATTATGTCCTTGCCCACAATAATCAATTGGAGAGTCCTACGTCATCTAATTATTTGATCATCTGACATTATCGAATAATAAGTTCGCTGCAGATTTCTTTATATTGTAACAATAAGTATTGGAGCAATTAATTATACTGCAACAATTAATTATTATTTACTCATAACTTCAATTTTAATTATGTATTATACTCCTCTTGTGAAGGAATATCTCAACGTCACAATGTTCTTAGAAAAAAGACCACACGAGCAGATTCGCGTCAGTCATTAAATGCGCAGTGAAGTTTTATCGCGCAGAAATAATCACATTCGGCAATGACGTAACGTTGGCCGTGTTTATCACAATCCATCTTTCGCAATTGAATCTAAGAGAGAGACGGAGAGGGTGAGAGAGGGGAAGAGCGCCGCGATATCCGCTCCAGCGTCTATAGTTGGAGTCTTGGAGATAATGGCGCGCCGCATAGATGACTACGTCGTTTTTGTGCTTATTGGCAATTTGTACGACACGGCTGAATTTTAATAAAGATTGAGTACTCTCTCTCTCTCTCTCTATCTCACTCACTCTTTCTCGTCTGGGCGTATAGGCGGGAGGGAGTAGCTTTTAACGGTGGGAAACATACTCTCTTGTATACAATGTGCCTGCATATATATGCAGACTATCGTGGAAATTGGCATGCCTTCACTGTCTCCGTACAATAGACCCCGACGCGCGACCAAATTTTTTGATATTAAAAAGATGCTCGAGGATCTTTCGCTTCGTGGAGAGGAATAATGCCGGTGGCGAACAATAGGGGCGCTGACGTCGCGCATAGCTGTCAACCCACGAGCGTGCGTGTAACTGGATGCGGTGTATTTACGGGTAGTATGTGACTGATGACATACATAGCCAATATATGGCGTACGCGGATATGCGGCGTGTTTGTCTGTAATGCGTTAGCGACTATTTCCATCACGGAATAAGTCAGGCAGGAACTTTTAAAAGTTTGGTGTATCAGCAGGGTGTAGTTTCTTACGCTTAAATAAGACGTTTGGGTTGGCAAATAATTTGTAAAATGTCATCCAACAAAAGATACCATTTTTTTTCACCAAACAGTCAAAAAATATTGAATGTTGCGGAAACAAACTAAATTTGCATTATTATAAACGGATTAATCATCCAAGTTTTCATCCGAATAAAAAATAATAAAAAACAGAAGGGCGTTAAACCGGAACGATTAGAAAGATGAACGAGATTCTGTTTTTTATAATGTTTTTTTTTTAAATAATTTTGAATCATTATAATGCCAATGTCTCAGCAAATCAAAGAAATGTAGTTTTCGTGGAAATGTGTATATTTTAAGTTATGTTTGGCTTTTTTTGTTTCTTTTTTTTTTTGGAAATCACTGTATTGAATTTATAGGAGGTTTTGTATTACTATTGTTACTATTGCCATGTCTGAATACCCCAGACTCGAATAAACGAAAGCCCCCGCTTGGAATCGAACCCGTAACCGTCGCGCCACAGTCGGTCGTAATATCGACTGGGCTACGACGAGTCTTACAATCGCCGATAAACATTATCACAAATAATAAACGAAAGTCAGTTGCATTTCAAATATATTTTTGTATTGTTATTATATCCACCAACGTTACTCACCAACGGTACAAATATTTGAAGAGCTTTATTTTTAATTCATTCATCGCTTCGATAATATTTTAATAGTGTCTGTACGGTCAACCGAAATTGACACCCTTCTTATCGGTCTTTCCGTTTTTCTCTCTTTTTCCGCTTCATCTCCACTTCCGCTTCCGACTCCCAGGAGCGCCTGCTGCTCTCCGTGCTTCCGGAACACGTGGCCGACGCCATCCGCGAAGACTTTGGCGCGGTGGTCGACGGCCAGTTCAAAAAGATCTACATGAGTCGACACGAGAATGTCAGGTGAGTGACAGCATCCCCCCCCCTTAACCTCCCCCTCCCCCTTTCATCGTGTCGTATTGCCGTCAGTCTTGTCGTGGGATATCCGATATCAATAAACTTGACGTTTGGTCTTGGCACTGTAGACATGTAATTTCTAGCGATCTTCGGACGTGTAGGCGCGGCTTCAAAGTTAATCGACATTTCGCCAGAAGCATTCGTCAGAAATATTTGAAATATTGGGACATTTATCGGCTCTGAAAGAATCATACAAACTTATTACTGTAGATAAATACAATTACAATGTGCAACCGCAAGCAGCCCCGGGGGGGAGGCTATGGTTTGGATCGAATGACCAGCCAATGATGAAGCTGTCCTGCTTTCAACACCCATATACAGTACAATAGTTACAATCTTAGGTAACCTTATAATTCGTTATGATCGTTAACGTGGTACCGATAACATTCAGCGTGCGTCAGCAGGAAAACGTGCGTCCGAATTTCTCTCACCCGAAAAATTCTGGAGGTCTCGGTCGGGAATTGAACCCGCGTTCTCGGGTGTAGCAGGCGAACACACTAACCACTAGGTCACTGTCACATCACCGAATGGACGTAAAAAAAATATGGCTGAACTACACGAGCGTGACATGAACAACCAGAAAATACGGTCTATCGGACGTACGGTGTAGTGGAACGCGC
>JAUJYS010000528.1:0-22547 GCA_033995665.1 Melogona broelemanni
ATTAATTGAGAAAAACTGATTAAACATAAATACAATCAGCGATATTAAAGTCCGATAGTAAGACACTTTTAATCCGTAAGTCGTAAGTTTATCATTTCTGGTTCGTGTTTATGCTTTGTAAGATCCCGGGTTCGATTCCAAGTACGGATACGGTCATTCCAATCATGCACAAGCATAAATGGTGCTGATAGCGCTCCGTATCTCGATTTCATTGTGTAATTCAATGAAAAATTTCGTATTCGGGTTTTGCAATTCTTACCAGACTTTAGTGGGAACACTTATGAAGCGGGCCCATTGGCACAACACGAAACCACAATTTCAATAAATAATATCCCTCTTACACCAGTGTGTCACCACCATCCATCCAACTACAACCCCACCTCCTCCTTGAACTACGAGAGCGCTGCGGTCGCCAGAGAATCGACCAGAAAAACCTGAAGAGCAAGAGACCATATATCTTGAGGTTCGAAAACCACCGTCGGCTTGTCCCGAGATTTTTTTCCGAAGACCCCCGTCGTCCAAAACGAGCTCCGCCGAACGTGTCTTGGACAGCAAGCGCGGTGGCCATCGCGGAATACATCGATGCTATGCCTGGCTGCTCGCTTTGAAATTTCCAAGAGGCCTCAAAGCAAAACGCACCTGACAGTGATAAAACTTTCAATTTCTCATGAATTTCCCGCACGAGTGATCATCGTAGCCCAGTTGGTTTGGTGGGAGGATGATTTTATAATTACCCAGGTTCGATTCCAGGAGTGGTCTCTCATTTAATCGATTTTTAAAGATGATATATTGCATCAAAAAATTCAGAAGTACCTCGGATGTCAAAATTAGTCACGCATGCGACTTAGTCCGTATAAAAATAAAACATCAGAAATAACCTATGAATCTCGACAAAAAATTTTAAATAACAACTTTTTTTTAAAATTTAACTTGTTTTTTTGCATCGCGCTCGTTTTAAGACCATACAAAAAATAAAAACCACAAAAACACTGAAGGCCTCTGGTCTGAGTTGTTAAGATGTTGGTGCGTGTCTCAAGGGTATATACTTTTTAGTCCGAACAACCACCACCCCCGCCATCCCCCTCTCTCCCCAGCCCGAGATCGAACCGATGAAACCATCCCGAATTTTCTCTTCCACTCCTAAACTACGATATCTTAGATGGAGGGTCGGTGTTATCTTCACCCAGGCCAGGCTTCACTGCGACTATAAGGTAACATTATCCAGCCATCGATAACTATTTAAGTGACAAGTTTATAGAATATGGTGGGATGGGGTGGGGGAGTTGGGGGACGGTTTTCAATAAACACCTCAATTTTCCGCTAGCCCATGACAAATGGGACTGGTCTGATTTCCACCCACTCACCCACAAAAGTCAGCCTTCCCCCACTTCTCTCCTCCCTCATGTATTAGGCTTTCTTTTCTACGGATATCGTCTCGCTCTCCCCCATTAAACTACTATTGAAGAAAAACGTGCACCTTGGTCTGCACGGGTGCAGGTAAAAATTCGTCAGAAGTTACATCGTTCGCATTCAGAAAACGTCATTTGCGTTCAATTTTGTGAGTACTCGTCGATGCATAAGCATATACAGAGAACGTACCAAATCTTTCATCCATCATCACAGTGAAAGTACCAAAGTCACGGAGTAGACGAAAAAGTACGGAGTACAGGATTTAGGGCATAAGCCAAAACAAATGCGAAGAAAACAAATACAATTAATTATTTATGCACGAGTAGGAACACACGATATGTGGTGAAATGTGCGCAACAAAATGCAAAAATGTAAAGGAAACTTAATAAAAATTAATAGAAACCGCAATAAGTAATAATTGTTCAATTTTAAAAAGTTAACGAAATAATTTAAATTCAAAATTCAATAAATGTTTACTGTGAAATTAACCTTTTCACCTTCTAGTAGTCCCATCTTGTATCAACTGACCAGACACCCAACGAAAAACCCAATGATGATAACAGCATTACGTAGAACGGAGATGAACGATAAATATACTAACTACGAAGGGGTGAACTCCAGACAGCAATAAAACTAATAAAATATGTGTTTAAAATTGCGAAATACCGCATAAATTTGTTGGTTGTTGGCGGGAGTCGTCCCTTGAGATTACGCTGGAGCTTCGTATGAGAATGAATATTTTATTATTGAATGTGTCTAAACAAATATATATAACTTGGATGCTATAGGAACTCGTAAATAAAATGATAAACAGCAGATAGATTCGAGGAAATATTTAATTCCCATTTGATAACGACACATCGTTATTCAATGAGAAGAACTATTATGTTATCTCTTTTTTGATAATGTCTGCGCTTTTGAATACAAAGCCCATTATGCGAATCCGCGAAATGCATACACTACACTATTTTACAATTCTTGCGTCATATATCGACGAACGGAATTAAGAGTATTTAGAAACGATATGGACGGATGGATAAACACGATGATGAATTGACCCTAATAATTCGTCATTGGGTAATAAAGTGGCGCAACTGATAAAAAATAAATAACTGTTAAGGTTCAATGCATGCTACTTGATAGGAAAAATCCGTAACACATTTTACTACCCTATGACATTAAGATGAACTTCAACTATAAACATATCCGTTTCGACAACTATTCGGTGACGCGGGGATTGTAAATAAAAATAATGCAGGAGGTGCAAGGTTAGAGATAGAAATTGTTTGAAATAACCATTGTGATATCAAAAACCCGATTCCTTTGAATGAAGGCAAAAAACAATCAGATTCAAATGTTGTCGTATAAAGTTAAAACTCATATTTTGGCCATACCATCTAATATTTCTTGACTTATACGTTTCAATTTTTACTCTGTCACGATAATAAATTAATAATAATAATTGCAATTTAAATGCTTGAGATTGAAAATCGGTCAGTTTTGCGCTTTTTAACTACGAACAAGTGTTTTCCGGTATCGACACATTCCCCTCTGTCACCCCCGAAATCAGTCTTACAGCCGTATCGCTCCTGCCTTTTAAGCTGCCCCATCCTCTCCCCCCCAACCCTAGATGAAATACCCCCTCACCACCTCTTCTCCCTACAACACCTTTGTCACCTTGCTTTTGTAGCGCGAGTCTCTAAATATATGATTTCTCTACGCTTAGCGTCTTTCATGACCATTATTTGGCCCGCGATTTTCTTGCGAGGCTGATCCAGTCCATAGCCCATTTATTATGGAGGCTCAAGCCTGTGAAATAACTCGTGGTGCTAATCCGGCATTGGATTGGCCGTGGTTGCTCCTCAAAACCGTAGTTTGAAATGCATTAAGACGATGTGTCTCATGATTAACATTTCTCTCGATTGTTCAGACGGTTCAGACTGTTCAGACAGTAGACAGATCAATATTTTTTCTCGATGTTTTCTTATAACACTGTTTTTTTTTTTTTTTTAAATGTTTTTTCTGAATAAAAAATTTTAAAAAATTCTACGTGAAGTGTTTTTATTTATTTATATTGATTATTGATTGAAATCGATGTTGTAACCGGCGTACCTGGAACACACCTGGAACGGCGTACTTGTAACATAGAATAATAATAAACTAGGAATTAGAAATTTTGGAGGAACAACTGCCATGTGTGAATGAATAGTTTGTATATATAAAAAACATTTCCTATGGAAAAAAATGTAAAATTTCCTGACGTAATAAAACAGTTTGTAACATAGTATAATAATAAACTAGGAATTAAAATATCCAACAGTCACAATATTTATATGAAAAGATTCAAAATAATATTGAGAATAACATTTAGTAAAACATGAAAAACTATATTCCTAAATTAGCTCAGCGCCACCTCGAGAGAAATCAACCGCTATCAGACTTTTATACAAATGATTTAATATATTTATGATTTTTTTTTCCTAATCACTGCGTGAATATCACTACAGGAGGTTCTACCTTTCGTGTCGCTTTGGCACGAATAAAAACGTTTTTGAGGCGAACATTTACCAGGTACACCAGTACCTCGGGATAGATTAAACGAGAGCCCGCCGGTTACAATACCGACTGGGCTAGACGGTATAATTAACCAGTCACTTTAATAATATGAAAAATTGTCGTTGTTGTGCGAAGTCACCTCATAATCATGATTTTTTGTAATTCAGAGTCACTCATAAATTTCCAAAAAATGGGATCGAAACAAAATTTCGCGCTTGCCTCTAATGAAGAGTAACCGTCACTTTATATTCGTATCACATGCTCAAGTTCGAACCACACCATGAACCATACATGTACGCGTATTTTGAAAGAGGGGCGCATAGGGGATGAGGTTCCCGTTGGGCGTTGGGGGGCGCTTGGGTTAGGATGCAGGTGAGGAGGTGGGAGGAGGCATGGTGGTTGTAGATAGGTGACGGTTGACGTCCCGGGGTTCCTTCAACACCATAGCAACAACTCGGGGGCCTTTTGACTAACGCGCTAATCCTACTTTTACACTAGATCTGCTCCGCACTCAATGACTTTGACTTTACACCTCCAACAATGCGCTGTCGCAGTCAATAGAGTAAAGTTTACTTTGGAACAGACGCGTACCCCGCTGACGTTGCTCCATTCAAACGGCTACCCCACTCACCCCCCACCCCCTCGAGGACCGAAAATCCTCCACCCATCTCGACTCACCCACACGCACACCATCATCCTCAACAGCTACCTATTTAGCAAGGAACCCACCACCCACTTATACCAACTTTCCCGACCATCGAAAGTCGACTCGGAGTTTTAATCCCCATAACCCCTCTCCAACCCCCTTCAACTCTGACCCTATTGAGACCCATTGATTAAACTAAGCCGAAATACACGCACATATTGAATGCTTTTCAAACACATTAAGATGCTGAGCTCCTATTATAAATAATCCTTGCATACATCTTTCATTTAAGATGATCTCAGAAACTAAAGAAAATGTCTCTCCTGATAACACTAAAGATTTAATTTTTGGATTAGTGGCGTTTCAATGGTTATGATGATTCGTTTAATTCCTTTTCCGAAACCCTGAATTCCTTAGTTGCGGTGACGGCGGGTCTCAGGAGGCGCAAAATTCCCACCATTTAACTCAAAACTCGTGCACGGACCAAAGTGTCGGAGATTATACTGGCTTAAATCATGGCGATGAATGCGTACGTTTCTGCGTTTGGCACCATATACGAAATACGGAACTATATCACTTCGAGTTCGACTTTAGCGCAATAAAGAGACAGTGTTAGGAATTCGAATTCGAAAAACATTTTATGTTGATGGAATCGTTCAAAAATATATATTTAAACGATTTCGCTGGCTCTCAGGAAAAATAAAATCGCTCTCATCTGGTGCGCCTTAGAACCATATTCAAATATTTTTTCTAAAGTGAATATCAGCAAAATAAGTGAAATAAACATGTCATCACAAATTATGGCCGATTTGCACGATCAGCAACGTTCTCAGAAAAACGGAACCATCTACTTATTTGTTTGAGCCATCCCGTCAACGATATTTCCGTCCCGTTTTCACCACCATAAAAAAATCAAACATTTATTATTATAGATTTCCGAAAACATACTTTTTTATATTAATGACTGCGCGAAACAAAAATTTATTAAAAGCGAGTCTCCACGAAATACATACACGTCTGGTATACCGGCACGCTGTCTCAAACAAGGAGCGACAAATTGCATTAGCACGACAGAGAATGCATCAAATCGGTTTTGCTGTCACCCCCCCTCCTTTTTCTCATTTACCTCCCTCTTCCCCACCTCACCGCCGCCGCCGCCACCACCACCACCACCATCATCAAACCTCTTAAGAAAATTAGTCGGCATCATCAGCGGATAGGGGCGAACGAAAAAATAAAAAATGCAGATAAGACACGACAGATAATGCAGACCTATTAGCTTACATCATCAAAGCGAGCTCTCTGCCCGTGATATTACGGCGCATTTATTCACCAACCAGTTATTATTATTATTATTATTGCCCAGGCAAATGTCTATCCGGCGCACTCGACAATTCCGGTGCCATAAATTTGTCTGGCGCCTGACGCAGTTGCTGACACATCGCTAGCTGCTCTCGGGTGAGGGGGAGGAGGGGAAATAGAACGTCATTTTGAAACGCGTGCATATATATTTTCTTAAGACCACAGTCCAAACGGGCTAAGGCAAATATATTCTGGAATACACACGTACACTGAATGGCCTAAAACACGTGATTCAGTGCAAAAGCCAGATTAGTGTAAAAATGTTGATCGAGATAGTCTTTGGAACATTTAGATTTGACATCGCGCCTGGGGGCATAATGGTAATTTATAGTTTTTGGTAGGAGAGGTTGTTTATACATTTTCTTCTTTTGTTATTTATTTATTTTTTTGTTTATTTTGTTTGCACCTTGTTGCAGGTGGACCAAATTCGGCCAGCCAGTTGGCGGGACTTTAATGAGGGCAGTGGTTCGGCTTGTCGGATATGAAATTGCGAACGACTTAGGTGCGACGGCCCCGGGTTCGATTCCTGCCGAGGGTTTTTTTTCGCTTATTACGGAGCACTGACAAAAATGCACCAATCAGACGTGGACACGAGTAGTGCATAATCTGGGCCGTTTCTTATAAAAAGTGTCCTTTAACAGAGCAATATTTAAAATATAAAATTGACACCCTGGGCAGAAAACCTTTTGAAAGCGTCATCAGTAACGCCAATGACCAATATGGTATCCCTCATGGAGTAGTAAATCTACCAGAAGAATCTTGATATTTGCATAAATTCCTATCTGTTTCCTTACACCACTTTCTTGCTCCTTGAATCGTCATAAGCGAGCAACCTGGCACAGCGTCGGTGTTATTAGTGATTGCCAACAATTTCCTATGCAGAATCATTACCGACTGAAACAATGACACTGGCACGTGATCTTAGGATGATGCCTACGCACTCGAATGCTCGTACAAGTAGCACCACTACTGCATGTCGTGACATTTTCCTAGAATTGCATCGTGTTTGTAGGACGCTCATGAATTAAATCGTTTTGGGCGTGCATGACACATGATAGAATGATGTGATCCTTACAAAAGCAACAATTAATTTTAAGTGCAAAAAACGCTAATTAATGTTCAAGTATATCGCGGCGAAAAGCACTCCAGTGGCATGCATTTGTTTGATCGCTACTCGGTTTAGTGAGACGCCCCTAATGGCAGTTATAGGAAACTAACTTTACAGGCATTGGGGGTCCTAGGCCGAAAAACAATAACGGCACCACACAGTTGCAATAATTATTTTGAATGTTACAGCATACAAGTTCTACGAATTAACCTTTAGTTTCGATTTTTTTTATTTATAATTCGTCTGTAGCGTTACTTTTAATTTGGATGGTAATTCAACTGATTGGCAACTAATTGGCCGAATATATATTTATTATTATTTTAAGTTTGACAATTACTTGCTCCGAAATTCCTTGCAAAACTTTTAGCACTGGTTAGTGCCAAATAATTTGTTCAACGATTTATTTTATTTTACTATACCCAATCCCTCTTGTGGATTTAATTACAGGATGGATTATGTTTCTCTCGTGTTGCCCTGACAAAATGCGAGGCCAGTGAGGGACACCTTTTCACCAGTACACCGGGATTGAATAAATGAGAGCCCGTGTCGGGAATTGAACACTGGGCAGTCACTTCGCTGCCGGTTGCAACATCGACCAGTCATTTTGAAATGATTGTTTTCAAATAAACGATAATTCATTTTTGTTCTCCTTACCATACGGAACATTTTGAAAATTATTGTTTCAGTACTTTTAATTCGCCATGGGAAATTCCATTAGCCCCATTCACACTGTAACATTCACCGACAAGCCACCGAAGCACCGACTGCAGCGCCCTCCCTCCGCACCCATCCAACAACAAAAAAGAGCTCCGCTCTCGCCAAGCAGCGTGTGACGGCGCTACGATTCGCTCCCCCACCGTTCACAGCCGCGTCAGCCAATCCATCAGCTACGTCAGCGCTTGTTGGGCGGAGCCTACACGCCCCGTGCGACCATGGCTCCGCCTAGCCGCGTCACGGCGCAACCGTCCATCACGCGCCGGAGCGCGCGCGCATCCCCGCTCACCTCGCCCGACAGAGCGCTCCGTGCGGCACGCACTATCTACACTCGCCAGCAAGTTCGGCTTTCCTCACGAATCAATGGAGTCCGCTCCGCCAAACTCAATCGTTCCGCTTTCTATCCCTCTGGTCTCACGTTCTCCGGTCACCGGCCAAGAAAACTGTAAAACAGCACGAGCGGTTCGGCGAGTTCCAGAAACAACCACCACTCCACCAACCTTAACAATCATCGGTCGTACAATTTAATATTCGGTCTTGATCGGCCAAACTTCGACACCGATAAGTTTACCAACAAAATCCACAACACCCGGAATTAGTGAACACCTAAGACCTCCAAGAAGTCAACACCGTCTCATCCAAGTCTCTCCAAGTTGGACTGTCAATTTGGCTGACCACAATTCAACCTGGTATATCTGGAAGACCCGTCCTCCTCTGCCAATTCCGGAAACTATCAGAGAGGCACCTCGAAAATGGATCCTCGGTCCCCGTGATCCGCTCACCCAACCAAACACGTGCGTCGTGTGTTCGTCCGGCCGTAGCGTGAACTTCAAGAGAAGCACGCGCGGGCGAACGGTGAGGTCACGTGAGCGCCGCAACGACCAATCAGCGCGCGACATTACGTGTACGAAGAGAGAGAGTCCGTTTGTTGATCTAGTGTCGCCATCAGATATATACGAGCCCACTATAAGATAAGAGAGACCACGTGCATTTTTTTTATATACGCACCCACCACCACCATCCACCCACCGTGTATTTACTTTCGTTATAGAGCCAGAAAGCGGCGACCAGTCTATTATCAGGAACCGAGTGTGACGGGTGCGTTTGGTCCGCCAGTCGGTACAAATATTAGGTCGGCAGCAGAGCCAACCAAACTCAGCCGCGGACACTTGTCAGTTTCGCTCGCGGAATCGCCATCTCGTTCTCGATCTGCGCGACACCGACCGGAAATAGTGAACCGGAAGTCATCGAATCGCGGACTTGACATTTTACCGGAACATCATCCGGAGAAATCGGGATTGTTGTTCCTCCAAACCCCTCTCCACCCCCACCACCAATCTCCAGCGTCAACGAGCGCGCCATCCAATAACGCGCGCATTTGACGCAAAACAATAAGCGACATCACGACACCCAATCAGCGTCGAGGAAAATCTGACGACAGAGCGTCAACTCGTTCCCCTAATCGCGGAAGAATCGCTCCACGGCATCATCAACATCATAATCGTCGTCGTATATACAGTGCGGGTGACGGTGAACAAGAGAGAGCGCGCGCTTCAGTCACATAACGTGGAGACAACAACAGAAAAAAAATAGTCCAATGATCATCACGACCTAATGAACTATCGATGTAACACTCCGCTGGTGAACCAATACCAGCGTGTTCTTCGGAGAGAGGCCGCATAACCGCACGTGATCGCAACGACCCAGCAGGTCAATTAGAGAAAGACTGGGGAAAAACAAGGACCACCTTTCACCTCATACCAACTTGGACATGCGCCATCGCTAAATACCATTTGAGCGACAAACCCACGTGGACCAAGGATCAATCGCATCTCCATTAACGATCGGTCTACGGCAGCTCTTGCCAATTCATTCGGGAAACAGTTGGCAAACGTGGCGCGTGTGTGAAAATTAATTCGCCGAATAGACTGACGTCGATGTGTTGTTAAACCAACCCGTGAATACAACGCCGTTGGTCGGTTAACAATTCGACCAGCAACAGGAGACAACTCATTTTCGTCCTGGAGCACAATTTCCGAGCCATGTACTTGAGGAAACGTTCCCACTAATTTCGGATGCGTTTGTAAAAAAAAAAAACTATCGCCCTCAAAAATCGATGTCAGATTAATATCATTCGGAATTTATCCCCTGGCAATCGATACCGATACACAGACCTGTGAAATATCTTCGAAAATGGAAACTGTACTCCTAGTGGATAACTAAACCCGTGTTACCGTCACGATATCTACTGATCACGCCTTCACCGGAGACAGGCAAATTAAAACCATGAAGCGATGCAATCTAGATTGGAAGGTCCTCACGCTAACAGTTTGTAATTGAAACCGTTCGAAATAAAACCTTTCAGCGGTGCCGATCGCTGGTTTACCAGTGTTTCGATCTGACAGACCAACCCGATTCAACGTGTTTTTTTCCCGACCGACCCTCGTCCATGACTGATCGGCCGGCCCGACCCGTCTTCCCCGCCGGACCATGCTCGAATTCAACAACCCCCATCACCACCACCACCATCACCACCATGTCAACGGCACCAACGCCACCAGCGCCAGCTCCATGCTGTCCATGCTCGGCGGCATGAACATGGACACGGCCCGCCACCAGCAGAGCGCCTTCGTGCTGGCCAACCCACCCCTGGCCGCCCTGCACACCATGACCGAGATGAAATCGGCCATCCTGCACTCCTACCACCAGGCCAACGCCGCCGCCGCCGCGGCCGCAGCCAGCAATGGACAGACCTCGGCCACCACCTCGCCCTCCGGGCCCAAATCGTGCTCCACCTCGTCGTCGGCAAGCACTGCCGCAGGACTAGCCACGCCGCACGGCATCAACGATATTTTGAGTCGGCAGCCGGCGGCGGGAGGCGTGAGTGCGGGTAGCGGCGGCGGGACGCTGATCCAGCAGCAGATCCAGCATTCGGTTCAGGCGGCGGCAGCGGCAGCCGCGGCGGCGGCGAACGGCATGCCGCGATACGTGAACGCGGCGGCCGGCATGTACTTCAATCCCGTAGCGGCGGCCGCTGCAGCAGCGGCGGGATTCGCGAAGCCGGGCGGCGCGAGTTTGGCCGAACTTACGGGGCGGCCGTCGCTCTACTGGCCGAGTATGATGCAGAATCCGTCGGCGTGGAGGGATCGACTTTCCGTCGTGCCTGGTAAGTGTCTCTCGCCCGCTTGTTCTTATCGGCCGATCCTCATGTTTTTCTTCTACACGATAATTTTAACTGGTTTTGTCCTCGAACAAGGAGTGAACGTCTCAATAGCGAAAGTGTCAATGGCTGTATCAAAATATTCTCAATTTAAGATGCAGATGCAATCGGTTGAATTACATTGTCGACAAATGACAATAGTCGATCGACATTTTCTCCCAGGCACTTGAAAAGTGTTGCTAAATTCAAACAAAAAGAGAAATCGCTTAAAATTAACAAAGTGCTCATGATCTGTCGTTGCATTATTTTACACCTATTGTCACGGCACAAAACCTAGTATACGATTAAGATAGATGATACAAAATGTAACAATGTCAGTACACAATAATTTAAGAGAAACGCTTGTTGTGGACGATCAGTCATAATTAATTGACCAACAATATCTATGCCAGTAACAAGTGAATTATTCAAAAAACAATCTACTTATATGAATTATTCTGATTAGAGCATCGAAGAAAACGCCAAAAGGTTACGTGGGCGCAAATTCACAAACACATAGCCAATGGACCGTAGCGCCATCTTGTGAGAGACCTTTCGTCTGCAAGGTCCTCCCATATGGTAGATGTGTTGAGCAGCTGGGGTATATATTGATCGCGAACGCATTTAATGGGTAACATTATAGCAATTCTCTAAGATTACTGTACGGGACCATCTGAATGAGAGCTATTTGAATTTTCGGAGAAAGGGACCTTATCTGAATTTCAAGGAACTGAGGCTGTGAATGAACGGATTCTAAAAATTAATACCGTTAGCAGAGAGCCAAATGTTTTCACTTGCCCTTAGGTCAACCCAATACTCGAATGAAATTTAGTTAGTTCTGTCGAAAATTAATTTGGAACTTTAGTAGTTTGAAACGACTGTTGATAGATCCGAGAAAACAAAAATTCTAACCTAAAGTTCGTGTATATCTTACAAAATTAAATTGTGCATCCGAATAAGAAAATATTCATTTTTTGCATGAAACAAATAAACACATTGTCGAGTATTTAGTTCTGACGTGTAGCATAAAAAATTAATCATGCTTGCACCATGCATACAGAAACAAATGGATGGAAAAATGGATGCAAAACATACAGAAATTTGACATGTATCCAATTAAGGGATGATGCATGCGTTGATAAATACCAAGTTCTTGCAGCTAGATGGTTGTCTCTGCATCAAAAAATGCGATCGATCTCTGAATTTTAATTTAGCACCTGCCACCGTTGCACACCTGACACATTCTTAACGGAAAGCTTATCTCGATGTTGCCTCAACCATAAAAAAGCTTTAGGAGACGGGTTTAAGGACGGCTCAATTACATAATACCCAAAATTTGAAAACACCAAATCTACAATTACTTATTTTTAAGCGGAAACACCTGTGCGTGCATAAACTCAATGACATGCCACCGCAGGATATTATTTACTACGGTTAAGGCCATGACCTAACCGAAGCTCTTCCAAGAAAAAAAAACGCAAATTCCTCCTCACATAAGAGTGTAGCCATGTGACTAAAGTGGTTTGAATGTCAATTCGCTTAAAAGTGGGCATATAGCGCTGCGGTTATAAAAGGCACTTAAGATATAGACTATACACACATATATACGGGGGAGGGCAGGCTAAAGGAGGAGTAGAGAGGGGTTGGGTGAGGTTCGCTGGCCCAATAAACACGACGGCGGCGGGCGCAATTAATATTAATTAAACGCTGTGTGTACATTATGAGTGCGTGCGCCGGGGACAGGTTTTGCGTACGCCACCCCCACCTCCCCCTACACCCACGCCATAGACGTGGCATAGCCGCACCCCAATGTACACGCATTTTTCCGTCACTCTCTTTCCTCGAACCATCAACCCGACACCATATTTTACAAAACACTTTAAGTGGCTATATACAGTACCGCATTACCAGCTAGGGTCGCCAAGCCTGAACTAAGTCGAGCCCCATCAATTTACAACGCGCTTCGAGTCTCCTAGCGTTGCCGAACACGCGGTTGGGTGGGCCGACGAAGGCAAATTTAACTAAAGCTTGAAAATCAGTTCGTCGCTCTGCAATTATTCGCTGTTGACTCGCGCCAAAGACTGGAGCCCTCTGAAGATCCGTTAACGTGCCAATGAACTATTGGTAATTCGGCGTAGGAATTTTTTTATCTTGAGTATTTAAACCTACGATTGCGCATGTTAATACGAGCTCTAAAAAGATGTCAGGGCAATTTTGTTCTACCGTTTACGGTCAGGATGTCGACAACATCGATAACGTCGGGCGTTTTTGTAAAAAAAAAAATGAAAGCCTTTTTTAATGTATCGATTCATTTGCGGAAGTCGGTGTCGGTAATCAAATGGATTGATTAACGCTGCACCGGATTTGTCAAAATTTGTATTAATAATGGCTTAGGCAAGATGCAAACGAACAAGCTTACTGGCGTTTTGAGTATCAAAAAAATAAGAATTGAAACAATATTGAGGGTTAAAAAATATTGTGGATTTAAAAAATTAAGATTTAAAAAAATGTTGAGGATTTAAAAAAATTAAGAATTAAAAAAATATTAAGGATTTAAAAAGTTTACAATTTTAAAAAAATATTGAGAATAATTTTTTTTAGAGATTTTCAAATAACAATCGGGCATAATAAGTTTGAAGAATTTCGAAATATTTATTAAATTACCTACGGTCAAACGTGCCAATTTCTTTAAAACAATTCAGTCATCAAGAAACAAGATTTTCCTTATAGGATTTTCTGTTGAACAATTTTAAAGTTACTTGTAAAATTAATTCAATATCATCAAGTGTTTACCGCCGCACTGTTCCCCAAATTTAACTGGCCAGGCACATTATTTTCACATCACATTATTTTTAGGAAATTCGTCTACCACCCTCCACCATGTATCGGTCCACTTCGTCCACTCATTTGCGCCCACAGCCGCCGTCCGGTCCATCTAATAAAAAGGCGAACTTATCAACATTACGGCCAAAGCCAGCCGCTTTTTAGTGGGTAATAATGGGTCCGCGCAGTCCGCACATGAGCACGCGGTTCTCCGATCCGAGAAATGCGCGAGAGAGCTCGCTCCATCGACCCCCTTTCCCATATAGACGCACATTCCTAGAACACTAAAAGGCCCGGAATAATATTATTAATAAGAGCAATAATAATAATTGTTATTATTGTTGTTTGTTGCGGGGCGTTATCACGCCCCCTCCCCCCTTTCCACCACCACCACCACTATATGTATACAGTCACGGGTGGCCGATGTTCGAAAATCAACTGCGCATGCGCGAGGAAAGTAAAAAAAAATGCACGTGCTGAGATTTCCTACAGGGTTAATGGCGGTCAGGGCTCTCGTATACAGCTATAACGCCGGCCTCTTGACCATTATGTAGGAAACGGATGTACGTGTACACAGGGCGTTTTGGAAAGGGAAAATGGTGTTGGTAGAAAATATGTGGTGTTGCAGTCGGGCTTTCGTCTCCGTGAGAAGAAGACACGCGGCCTTTCTTCTAACAAGAGGTTGAGGGGTTATCCGCCTGGCTGGACAAATCGCATTCGATACACTAGAGTTTGTCCACATGAACATGATGCGTACGAGAAGATGACCATCTGGATAGAGATGGGGAAATAGAAATAGACTATGGGATGTCATGACCAATAAATTTGGTAGACTTGTTATGGAGAGTGTCATCACAATGATAAATTACATTGAAACAGTTCATCTTTAGCATCCACACATGGAAAAATTGCCATTATTATTATTATTATTATTTGATGACTTTATACTTGGAATTTAAATTTTGCGGGTGGACACAGCCCACATCAAAATATTTTTTGGTCTTGGTTGGTTAGTCAGTCCTGAGACTGGTTTAACAGCAGCGTGTCGTCTCCGGACCCCGACCCTCAATACCCCGACACCTGTGTTTTCTTGGCAGAATACAGAGGTATGACTAAATTAAGTTTGTGATCTCGTTCGTTTTCAATTCACGCGGTCTCGTGATTAACATTTTAATATTTTAGATAATGTTATTTACACGTACATGCAAAGTTTAATTTATAACTAATTTGTTAATCATATTATTTTATTGTGATTTTATAGTTAGCGGTGACCTACTGAAAGCGTAAGTATTGGGACACACCATACTCAATCGAAAGCACGAGATTCGTTTTATGTAATGAGATAGTTTTTAAAAGTAACTTTGTTTCAATTAAATATTTCCAAGTCTTCATGCCGTCTTTTCAAACGTTGTAAAGAATGCGTTTGACATTATCGATCAACGTCACGTCACTTTGATGACATGCCCCAGCGGCAGAACCATCTATCAGGTAAGATTATGGACAATAAATAATTTGACGTAATTTAATCTGACTGCTAATTCATTAAATTCTGCCTTTGAATAATTTATAAATTGATGATATCTTGTGATTTATATTCTTTCCTAAGCGATTTTTTTTTCTTCACTTTACCGCAATTTTTGTTTAAACTCTCGTGAACTATTGCAATTTTGTGTTTATTTAGGTTAAAGGCAGCACCGACACGTTTTACATGTGCCTGTCGATCGGCGTGTTTTGCGAGTGCCCGTTCTTTTTGCATCGGGGTAAGTCGCAAAGAAACCAAGATCAGGAAGAGCTAATATTTCTGGTTAGCTTCCTGGCAAAAACGCTCTCGTTTATTCCATTCCAGAGAAATGCTGAAAAAAAAGAGAAATGACCTCCAAATTTGCTTCCTAACATATTCGAATTTTGCGTAATCCTATGATAACAATTTAGATGAATGAAACTGGTTCTAATTTATGCAAAAATGACATTGAGATAACCTTTTGGGAGATATAAACTTAACTTATCGGAGCATAGGTCCTAGGGAATATTTACTCAAATTATGTGGCTAACCTAACCTTGAATATTTAAGTGTATAACTGTGTTGGGAAACGCCGAGTATTTTCGCAGATCCACAGAGTACGATTTCTTAAAACTGGAAATACTACTTTCCCTTGAAGGTCACTAATGTACATTTTTCCATTTTTAATTTTCAATTAGTTCTCAGAAAAGAAAGTGGATATATAATGGTGAGTTACAAATAATTTTTTTACTGTACCTGTGAAGGTAGTTCTGTTATCGAGATTAACACAATATTTTTGTCTCACTCAATTCAGTGCAAGCACGTGCTAGCTTGTAGACTCGCCACGGAAATGGACCTGTGCGGTAAATTACACTGGTCAGATGAGCAGATGCAAACAGCAATCGCCACCATGTTCAAGTTGAAGAAGTCTTGAACGACCCTTTTTAACGATTGCATTGTAAATAAATGGCGCTTATTTCTCAAACCGATTCACCTCTGCGTTTGTTAAAACTTTGTCATGCGATTTCATCAAACTTTTCCAAATGTGCAAAATATTTTTTTTTTTACCGAATTTAGGGTATCGCTTCCAAAATAGAACGTAGATAAGCAAATGAAATCGGAAACTGAGACAATCCAATTATCAAATAGAAATTATTATTGTCGACACATACGGAGACTTCATACAAGCTATTTTTTGTAACCATAAACACTCAAGAAACACGCATGTACGCAGTTGTATATATATAAAAAATAATACTGCTGGCACAAAACACAACTGTCAAGAGATTTTAATCGCGATCGAAACCGTAAGAGTCTAAATAACTGTTTAAATTAAAAAAACCCTCTTTAAATTTTACGATATCCGTAAAACTTTAGAATGTGCTCGCCAAATGGAATGCAAAAATAAATGGTCCCATGAAATACAATTGAAGTGAAAACATTGGACAAGCTAGGACAAACAAAATAAGTGTCACCTTGTATATGGAAATATAATGCTGTTTTTTAATGTTAAAAAATCACTGTAGTTTCGATCACGGAATAAAATGTCATGCCAGTTGACCCATACAAGAAAGTGTCAGACAAATTTGGATACAAAATTACAATATTCTCTCGTAACTGTACAACGCGACTGACCTAGCCGGTCAGTCGTCCACACGACGTCACATATCTTTATAACAACACCAACTTGGTCATTGTCCTATTTATTTTTTGCTAGACCAAACCGTCGACTAATAGTTTGAATCTCCAACCTATACACACAACTATAAAACAGCAGGCAATCACAAGACGAATAAGATAACGCGAGAGAAAAGGGAGAAATAGGAAAAGGGACCATCCATAAATAGCGCTCTATCTCTCTCTTTGGTAATAATATCTAGGGAGGGGGATAACGGCGGACAGCACTGGCGAGGTCAGCCGGGTCACACATCGCCGCTTTTCGAAGGAAAAATGCAAACGCATGGACATTTGTTCCGATTGGCCGAGAGGTTCCCTAGCAGGACGTGGAGGGGGGATAGCGTAACTCTTTTTTATCGTTTTGGGAGACTAGTCGATGTCAAGAAATAACGAAGCAATTTGAAGATTAAATCCGATTAAAATAGCGACAAAACTGAATTTCAACCAACTAGAGATACGATTTGTTTTATATTGCGCATGTGGCTGAAATTTGTTCAGACCAACAAATAGTGGTCGGACATTCCGGACGACACTTTCTTTTTTAGTTTTCAACATCCACACCTTTTTGAATATCACTTATCTTCAGGTTTTTCGTTTCGAAAAAAACCAATAAACCTTTTCAAGCGGCGATCACTTTGATCTGAATTTTGAATCCGGCAAGTTCCCAAAACCGGTTAGGTTCAATTGTGTTTTGAAAACAAATCGGGGAAGATCAAAAGTGAATTGGAATGAAGTTTGTGTAGAGTCTGGCTCCGTCCACCGAGGTGGGGGGAAACGACATCGCCGCCGCCGCCGCCACATTTGGCCGATTTGTGGTGGCTAACGAATAGGAGTAGAAATAGCACTCAAATGTCCACACTCGCGGTCTAAATCCGCGATTGGTCGCCGTTCCGTCGGACAACGCATCATTTTTGGTTTCACGTCTCGAAGTGTCGATAGATGGAGGTGACGTATGACATGATGGATTGCCAATCGGGTCTCTCCATCGATATCATGTCGCCAGTGTTCTGTTCACAAAAATAAAGAAATGAAAGAAATATAAGAAAACAAAGATGTGACGAGCTAGTACAGCACACACAAATTAATTTTTACGTTTATGACTCTTAATAAAAAAAGTCAATATCTGTCAGCTGGACAGTTTCCAAAAATTCTATCCACTCAAATCAGAAATAAAACTCACCAGAATTGTCTTAATGCCGACCGCTTCCGCAGCTTGAAACGCCACCGTAAAATTACGGCGCTGTAACAAATAGACACAAATTAATTTCTTTGTTCAAAATAAAAAGATGGGCGCCATTACATAATAAACATCCAATGGCTCTAGCAAAGCCAATAAAAATCCTTCCCGAGGACATAAAAACCCAATTTATATATTTTTTAAATACGGGAAAAAAATCACGAGCATTGTTGCCATCGCACCTAAACAATCCTGTGACGCAATTATCCATTAAATTTTTTAAAATCAAAGTCTCACCTTGTCTTTATTTTCCAGCGTATCGTAGGAAATCAGGTCGGGCAGGTAGGTGTGCAGGATGGCGCAGAACGCCATTCCATCGTTCCAGCTGCTGCTGAAATTCGTTATATCGATTCCCTGTGCGCCGAACAAGAAACAAAAAAATTAGTTATTGACGTTCAGTCTCTGACTGACCAGAGAATTACACTATACTGTATATACCAGCAAGCAGCCCCCTTGAAGGGGCTTATGGCGGGGGAAACCGAGCAGGATCAGGATTCGCAAGAGTCTGCTTACCTTGTAGCCGATCGTCTTGTTCTGGCACCACTTGAGCAGAGCGTTGCGCTTAGAGCCGCCACCCTTAGCCAGAGTGGCCAACGGATCTTTCTTGTCACTGCCATCGCTACACGGCAAAATATACAACAACGGTTACATTATTTCTACTCTTAGCTCTTCAAAAACGGAGAACAAGATTAACTCAGCTATACGCACCCAAAACTGGAGCGTTTCATTCCCTCCAGTTTGTTGGTGAGAATGGAGATTGGTGTGGGCGACCCGACCGAGGACGCCGGCGAGCGGTAAGGATCCCCACCGTCCTTGCCAATCGGCGCGATACATCCCTTGTCCGGTGTGCCGGACGCCTGCTTCCCTCCTCCGCCGCCTCCGTTGCCCCCTCCGAGGCCACCGCCGCCGCCGCCTCCACCACCACCGCCTCCGTTCTGGCCACCCAGGCCCACGCCTTGAGTGGCCGACCGGTTGTTTCCAGCCAGGATGTCGTCCACGTACGAGTTGCGTTGGAGCGGGCGCAAAGGCTGGATGTTGGTGGCGTTGGCTGGATTCTTCTGATCGCGCAGGACGGATGCGTCACTGCTAGACGCCGGACGAGATGGCGGCTGTGAAAACGACCAATAATGGATGAGAAAATAGACATACGACGGTACCCAAAAAGCAAAAACGCCTCCGCTATGAGCGAAGATTCCCTTTTGGATGACTCAGAACACTACACTTTAAGGATTGCAAATAGTATACAGTCTGTAGATAGCCAGACCCAGAAGTATCGGCTCACCTTGATGTAGATCTCGTTGTCGCGTCGCCTCAGGATGGGAGTCAGAAGTGGTTTATCCACGATACTTCTTGGTCCGCCGCCAGGTGGCGAGAGGGGAGACACCTTGGCAGTAGGAGACACTGGAAAAGAAAAAGGCACATTCAGTTACAATTACAAGCTGACTCAAATTAAATGTGTCAGACCTATGTCACTCTAATCGCAAGATTATTTTTTTTTAATTCCTCATCGTTGAGCATCAGGAGATTCTGTACCCCTCGTGTTCTTTGTCAATGTCTGAGGGGCACAGCTTCACCTGTACTCCGAGATAGAATAAACGAGTGCCCCAGCCGGGAACTGAACCCGGAACCGCAGCCGGTTGCAATACCGACTAGGCTGCGACGAGTCTAACAGTCAAGGATTAGATTAAAAAAAACTGCATGTGGCTTTCGTCTTTTATTTTCATCGTGCTTACTCACCTAATTCGCCGGCGACTGTCGCGACCCCAGGTTTGGTGGCGGCGCCCTCCAACGACGCGATGAGACTCTTGACGGAGAGACGGTTGTCGGCGCGGCTGTTCGCCCGCAGCATGACGCCGGCAACCACGTCCTGTGCGTCGGTCACGGCCACGGCGCCGGTCAGCACGCATTCGGGCAGCGAGAAGGGCGAAACCACCGACTGCAACGGCTTCCGTTGGAAAGGCGGTGAGGAGGTGGTCGTCTTCATGGCCTTGAGGCGCTCGTTCTCCGCCTCCAGACTCGTGATGCGCTCGCGCAACTGGCGAGTTTCCAGGGCCAGGTTCTCCGTCTCCTGCTGGGCCTCCGTTTTGAAGTCGTTGGCCACGCGAACCGTCATCAGAAGATCCTGTTGGAACTGTTGCCACTCGTCGGACTGAAAAATTGGGTACAATTAAAATGGATAATTGTGTTATTAATCAAGAATAATTAGATAGGAGCCGTTTTGAAAACAAATCAAAGGGTAGGGTGTAACCTAGATCTACCATTAGGAAACGGAGACGGCAATATTAAATATTAAAGTATGTGTTACAAACAAACTAGAACGTGAACGTTTTTATTTTTTACTGATTCTCGTTTGTTAGTAACACATACAAATGGTTTAACAAATGGTTTAATGTTGCCGTCTCCGTTTCCTAATGGTAGATCTAGGTTACACCCTACCCTTTCAATTATGTTATTGGTAATTTTTTCTAAGTCGAAGACTGGAACATTTTCACCAGTACCACTCCAGGATAAAATGAACGAAAAGCCTGAATGTTCTTCATAATTCCCTCCTATGCACCAAACTGTATTTACAACATTTTTCGATTTGATTCATGCGTACACTTTTTCTAAAAAATTGTTTCGAAGAGTTGCATTATTTGAAGAAAAAAAAAAATTTTACGGCACGTAATTGTCAAAATATTGTTTCAATTCCGACAATCATATTTTTTAAATTGTTTAAATA
The DNA here is from genome assembly GCA_033995665.1 of Melogona broelemanni. Lineage (NCBI taxonomy): Eukaryota > Metazoa > Arthropoda > Diplopoda > Chordeumatida > Chordeumatidae > Melogona > Melogona broelemanni. The sequence continues at coordinate 20,956 of JAUJYS010000528.1, forward strand.
CGGCACATGATTATCAAAAAAAAAATGTTTGCATAAAGGATATGATTTTATCAAAAAAATTGTTTGATTAAGTCACATAATTTTGTCAAAAATTGTTAAATTAAGGCAATTATGTGTAATTTTTTTAATTATTAGGAGTCATCACTCACGTCCACCCGATGCTTGTCCCTGGCCTCGTCCAACTGTCGTTGCGTGGCCTCCGCTCGACCGCTGGCCTCATTCAGCGTCTTCTGCAGTTCGCTGATAGTGGCGCGCAACTCTCGCTTGTCCTCCAGATGGCGCTGGCACTTGCGCTCCAACTCGTGCACGCTCTCGCGCAAGTCCAGCGTCTGGCGGTGCAGCGAGTCCCTGGCCTCGGTCGTCTGCGCCAGACGGTACTCCAGATCGCTGGCGTGTTTCTTGGCGTTGTTTTTGGCAACCTACACCACAACCATCAAAAACAAAAATAATAAATCAAAGCCAGAAATAACACGACCGCATTCAAAACTCGTTTGAAAGAGACACGCACCATAGCCTCCTCCTGCAGCACGGACAACTGCTCCTTCAGTCGTTCAGCCTCGCACTGACTCAAAGCCAGCTGCTCCTGTAGCGAGGTGGACTTGACCTCTAGTCGATCCTTCTCCTTGCGCGCTGCATCCAGCAGTTTGTCTAGTTCAGATTTATTCTGGGCCAGCCGCGCTTGCTGCAGCTCAAGCACCTGTGTTAAAATAACTAGTTGAGAGAAACTCTTGTACACGCAATAGGGACTACCCTGTCAATTGTTCGGGCGAGATAAATTCGCACGCGTGCCTTCATTAAGAATGAAAGCAAACCCGTGGGAACCGTGCCTGTACGATTTCAGGTACACGTTAGAATTCTCTTCTTAGGTGTGAAGTCTAGGTAAAATTACCAGGACACCCCCCTCAGCCCTCTGCTATCAGCCACTGATGGCAGCAGCAGCAGCAATTTCAAGTTGGAATTTAAACTTTGCTGTTGTTGGTAAGCTTAATGGCAACTTGTTAAGCCCCCTAACAACATTTCCAAATACTAATAAAAAACAATACTCCTTGGTCACGTGACCACTCACCTTGGCCCGTTCGTTATCCAGCACGGATCGCAGGTGTCCCAATTCGATGCGCTCTCCCGACGCGGCCTCGCGCACCTCGGCCAGCTGGCGTTCCAACAGCCGCTTGTCGGCGTTGACACTCTCCAGACTGGACTCCAGCACTCGGTTGCGATCGGACAGCTGCTCCACCTGGCGGTCGACGTCCGCGCGCTGCTCCTCCCCGACGCGGGCCAACTCCTCCTGCTTGAGAAGCATGGCGCGTCGCTCCTCCTCGCCAATCTGTGGAACGTGTGGAAATGACGTCACGATGCGGCAATGGTACGTTCATATTATCGTCCCCCTCTCGAGCATTGTTACACCCCAGACAAATACAATACATTCCTGACAAAGCGATTCTAATAAGCTCATTAATAAAGTAAAAATGTTCAATAACAGCTTGGTCACTTTTTTTTTTAAAATCACCGTAGCGTCTAATGCACTACAGGATTACTGCACCCTCATGTCTCTATGGAGATGTGCGAGGGGCAGGGAAGGGAAGGGAAGAGGG
>JAUJYS010000529.1:0-22546 GCA_033995665.1 Melogona broelemanni
CATCTGCATCAGTGAAGCCGCCGCTTCACTGATGCAGATGACGTTATTAAAAATTCGAAACTCTCTTTGAAAGACGTTGCTCGTAATGGTTTTAAAAAATGTTTTGACCAGAATGCACAGGTATCACCTTTAATCAGTATTAACAAAGCTGCCGCTAACTAACATTTGAGGTAGAACTAAATAATTTATTACGAAATAAGTCAATTGGTTTCGAATGTGGATTATTGATGATTGCGTAATCTCAATGATTAAAGCAGCTAGATCATTCTAAATCATTTTTCGATTTTTTATAATTTTCGTCCTAAACGCGGGTATAGATTGGATGGAACTTAGCCCATTACGGTATATCGAGAACCTAAGGAGGCTATAAGACACCATGGCATACGCTAATTCAGTAAAAGTGGCCGATCTGCATGATATCTATGTGCACGCATGTCATGTAAATTAATTATTCTTTGCAGGAAAAAAAAAAAAAAGAAATTCTAAGACGACAGCGCACAAAGCCAGTATCGATTGGTGAAAATTACCGCATTTAGTTCGTCCCCCGTTATCGACACGGCGCCTATATCCATGTATCATCAAAGAGCGCGTGCCAGCGTTCGCCGCTGGCCACCTTCCAACTCGGAAGTATCCAACTCAAATTAATGCAGACTTGTCCAATTGTACAGTCGTGGGTGCATACGAGATCGAAATTGTGACCGTCCGTGTTTCTTTTATTCTCGCCGACAATAAAGGCGGGTAATCAATACCCGAGTACAGGGAAAGCGGGGGTGGGACTTAATGGATAGCGTGTTCGCCTACTGAGTCCGCGATCGCGGGTTCCAACCCCGACAGAGACATCCGGAATTTTTTAGGCGATAAACATCCATGCCTACCTTCGGAATGGATGTAAAACCGTCATATCTGTGCCTGTGCGTTGTCGGTTACACGTTAAACATCGTTAACTAGGGTAGGTCAAATTCCGAATTACCAGGCCGCCCCCTGGGTCTGCTGTGAAACGAATACATTCTCAGTACCTCAGTAAACCTTCTCAGTACATCGAAATGGTGTAATAGAAACACTGGTTGTTTCTTGTGAAACAAAATTTCTCTCACTCGTCGATGTCCTCGTTCGTCGACAATCTTAAATTGTTGCCTTTTTTGACAGCCCATCATTTTTTCGGTTTTCTCTGCATTCCTTTTCGGTTGGGATGGTAGGGGGGTGCGTTGAACGTGTGAGGGCTGCGCGTCGAAACGGCAATTAATCAGGTGTTGCGACGCGCACGTGCGGCGATGAGTGTTTCGCCACGCCAGTCAACACCGACCACTACCATATAAACACCGTCCGAAGACGTATTAATAAATATTTGGCCAAGGGTATATACTATAAGAGGTGTTCGTGACGACATATGCCGCGGTGTTTCATCACCGAATATTCGGCGGCTCGTTGGTATTTCGCAAGGAGGGTGACTGACGTGATTCTGAAACGGCCAGGTCGGTCAGCTGAGTGCTGCAGCGAGGGAGAGAAGCTGTTTTTTTATTTATGTGTTATGGTTGGGGCGTGTTTTCTGGTCAAGGGTAATGCATAGTAGATCTTGTGTGTATTTTTGCCGGTACAAATGAGCATCCCGTGGCAATTGCCAAATACATATATCCATGCATTCGCTCGTGCTCACCCAATTACAGAAAACCAGCTCTGTAAAAAGTTGTATATTTGTCTACACGGTCATCTTCTTTTCGGTTCTCGTCTAAATGGGGTTGGTTATGGTGATGATTACGGGACCGGATTGGTGGATTCCTAAAATCGCATTGCAGCTCGGTTGTTTACACGTAATCAAGAGACAAATGCCAGGCCAGAATTTCGTGCTCTGATCATATTTTTTACCAGTCTTAGTAAATTCTTAAGAAAACACAATTTTAAGAAGCTTCGTGGTAGGAATACCAGTGAGGCTGCCACCTTTGGATTTTTGACGTTATTGTTATTTCTCACGCGGCAAATTAATTTTTAATTTCGGACTACTTATAACACTACCGTACGAAATAATTCATGTCTCCAAATTAGGGTCGTGTTTTCATGAAATTTCAGTCACATACCGTGCATCTCACATATTGTCATGGCGACACAATCTCCCATGAAGAACTAAAAAAAAACACAAAGTCTCTTCGTGCTATTGTTTTTGCAGCACCTAATTTATTCATATTTTTCTTGATGTTCACATAAATGACAGTTTTTGTCACAGACAAATCCGGTTGTTGTATGTTATGAATGCTGGCAGCCATCGCTGCAGTCCCTTCAGCGGGGTTGGTCACACTGACCTCGATTTTGCTACTGCCACTGCCCACTGCTTGATCGCATAGGCCTACCTTCGTCACTACCGAATTAGGTGTAGGTCAGCACTAATATTATAAATAACCGTGAGCGTCCGTCAACCACCACCACTACCACCCCTGGCCAGACTGACGGACCGCCACCTCTCCTTCCCTGCGGTTTCGGGGTGATTAGACATTGCGGCAATGGATATTACCAGGCATGCAAAAATGTGCTGTAGCCCATTTTCGAAGCAAAAAAATATTATTTTTTAGATTTTTATCTCGTTTCCAATAATTAATCCGGGGTGAAGGCAACAGCAGATGGCGAAGTCGTGAAAGTTGGAAATCGACGCCTGGCTCTCTTTGGCAGTCGTGGGTCTTTCCAGAATCTCCTTTTCCTTCCAACAACCCTCTTGGCGATGCCGAATCGGTCACGTTTCTTTGAGGGTTTCGGGGGATAATGGCTATCACGCGTAACATCTGGCGCAACCAAAGATGTGGACGGGCCGAAGTCTGGAGTTATCAATAACTGTACAAACGAGGGCAAAATTTATGAAGGTAAAAAATAGCTACAGGCGCTGTCATTAAAAATCGTTCAAGATTAATTTTCTTTTGCTACACTCGATCGTTTATTTATAGCTTTTACTTCGATTTCGACCATTGCTCCATCCAAGATGAAATCTTTTTCAAATAATTGTTCAGAATATTAATTTGATTGAACGGTGGCGACCACAATCGACTTAGGGTTTTATAAATAATTTCCACTGAAAGGAAATGTGTTCACCAGATTATCTGTATCTAATTAACTAGCACTCGCATCGGGAATCGATTCCAGGACCGTCGCCCCATCAGTTGCCATCGAGAGATGACTTCGTCTTTGTAAGTTTGGCAGACATCACGTGGTTTCTACCGTTATATTTCATTTGGGGCGTAGCAGTAATCGACTGTGAAAAAATCATGCACGATCGGAGGTTGGACATTGCTGCATAATTTATAAATGCATTTGGGTCACCAATGAATGTGGACTCCGTGCGCGCCATTTTTATATTTTAATAACCGTAAGTACCTGATCGGGCACTGCTCGCCAGTTGATTGCTGGTTCACCTTGAAGTGTATCCCGAAGATTGAGTGGAGGGCTTCTAGTTGAAATATTTACCTCGATCTTTTCCGCACCTTTGCCCCATATTTCCCTTCCTCCCTTTTTTCACATTGTGTGTCAAATATCGAGACCCTCGCTGCTTTCGCTCCCTCTTCATGTCTCCCCTTATTTGCCAATATGTTGTCCTCGACCACCCTTAACAATATCCTGTTCGTCATTGACGTTTCTTGATGTTGGCGTCTTGTAGCCAAACGCATTGCTGAGCATAAAAAAATATATAAATATAACCCTAGAATAATATTAGCAAATAATGGCACAATAACATTTCATTAAAAATTTATTAATAAGATCAAATAGTTATAGAAATAATTTCAATTGTGAAGACTACATTTGCGATATTCAACGTTGTTCCATACTAATTTTCCAAACCTATGATTCTATCCATTTTACAAGTCGTATATTTTTGCTTTGGTTACACTAGTGGCCACCAGTGTCTCTGCCGTCGCCCTTGAATAAAAATGGCACCTGAAAAGTCAGCACATATCGCAAAACCGCACACGTTAACCGTCAATTGCCCGTTATGGGGGGATCGCGCGCGTTTGGAAAATCGCCGGGGTGCCTCGTCGCCATCTCTTTCTTGTTGCCGGCCTCTGAACACCTAAGCAGGTCATTGACGACTGACGAGGCATGGCCTCTCTCTCTCGCGCATTAATAATTCGAGTTCTTCGGCGAGTCAACAGCTCTTCAGCCGTCACCCTGCACGAAACCACGAACGCTCGCGAGATGCATATACCTGTACGGTAGTATGCTCACGTATATGCACAAATCTGCGCGGACGGGGCCAACCGCGTCTCGTGAACGTGCTCTCGAACTGCGGTGCCCTGCCGCTCTCTAGTATGCACGATGCGAGGTGCTGATACGAGTAGATTTTAGTAGCGCCCTCTATATTATGCATAGGATGAGATCACCTGACTTTAATGGACCGGACTCATCATTGAGCGGCGGTGACGTTATGAATTCAAGATGGCCGCCGCGAATGAAACGTAAAATATGAGATGTCCGATTCGGTCGGGAGAACGATTTTTTTTGGATGACGTCACCAAAAGCGTGGTCTCTTCTCATTCAGAATTTCTCATGTAGAGACGTCACCACATCAATTCCGAAAACTGTTATCATTTTCATTCCTCAAAAAAATCGTGTCGCCCTCGAGTGAACCCCAAGCTGAGTCAACACCAAAAAAAAATTATTCAGATTCATAATATGGGGAATTTTGACCTTAAAAAAATTCTGAGTGAGTCTAGATTTAACAATTAAGATAAGCTTTTGTATCACGAATTAAGAATTTCGTTTTTAATATTTTTGAAATTTTGTACTTTCTGCCAAGTCGTTGAGTTGACCTTTAGACTGTTGGTTGCTTTTCGTAAATGACGTCATTAGTCTTCGCTGGGAGAGGGCGGAGGGTGGTGTACGTTTCACCAGCGTTTCGCCCTGGCTATCACGCCAATAACAGGTGGACAACGGGACCTGACTGACTACGCCGTTTTGAAACGTAACCGGGCAACGCCAGGCTCAATTTTTAATCGCGCCCGCTGCGGCGACCGCTTCGAGGAACCAGGGCGGGAACTTAACCGGAAAGATTTTGGCTCGGGTTCCGCGAAAAACGCCTTAGCGAGTCAGCGGGGAATACGACAGTGCCTTGTGAGGGCGGAGAGGGTGGTGGTGGTGGATTCGGGTAAAGGACTCGCGTCAGGCGTTGATGTTGTGATTGGGGTGATGCGGAGGCGTGTGGAAGGGGTTCACGATGCAAGACACGCGCTCGATACACCTATTCGAACCACCAACCTTTACAAGCCTTTTCCACTATCAGGCACACATGACGCGGGGTGCGGTTAATTGGCGACCAGTGGTGGTTGGCAGCAGTCGATGGCTACCGTACCGTGTCTGACGTATCTGTGTCCGTTGCCGTGGTCGCCATGTTGGACACGATCGACCTGAGTGTGGTTGTCGCCGTGGCTGAAATTTCTAATGACTCCATCGGTTTTCGAAAGGCAATTAGTGAAAACAATACAATACTGGCTCGGTACCGGAACGTTAATTTTTTTTTAAATGCAAAAAATAAAGCGGGATTTTCATGAAGCATTTGTTCTATTGGCACGATTTTTTTATTATATTATTTTAACGAGACCAACTTTCCCTAATCAACGATCGATAATCGTTAAGTGGTTTTATACGGCATGGAACACTTGCTGCACCTGTTATATTGCTGCCCCTTTGATATTGGCAATCCTTGCTTGCAGCTCGCACTCATAAGCAGGCACAGATTGCCAAACGCACTAAAAATAATCCGTTATTATCCGCGTTAACAGGCGGCAACTGTGGTGGGGTTAATGGGAACCTGGCATTTTAAAATATTATTGAATTGTCCGCTTATTGTTGTAAGGGTTATCGCAGCAGCTTCAATATATTTTTTCGCCAAACGGTATTCATGACCTGTAACGCCGGGGAATTGGGCCGAACTGTATTTCATTTTTCCAAAAAAAATAATGTATGTCTGACAATTTGCTGGGCGTGTTTCTGACGAAGAAAAAATCAGAGCTGGAAATTGTTTACAAGAGAGTCCCGCGCTGCTTCGTCAATTGTGAAAAACGGTTGTCTTTTTTTTCCTTTTGTTTGTTTTCGCTCGACTGTAATTTCTCGAGTCGCTGCATTTGCGCTGGTCCACGAGGCGAACTCCAAGCAGACGTCGTTGATCCTCCGACGATGCGGGGCGAATTTATTTATTCCTCGTCTCCGTTGATAAGTGAATGTTTTGTGCCTGGGTTCTTGGGGGCGGAGGAGGTGGGTTTGAGTGGTGACGACGCATTCAACTCTTTCATATCGGCCCAAGACCCCCTGCCTCGTTGCCAGTTAGTGGGGACATCGACTGAGAGCGGGAGAATTTTCATTCGCGGGTAGGGCTTTGCCACCGCCACCTAGATACTAGGTGGCGTTGGCTTTGCCCTGATTGTGTGTCTATACCTCGCTTTTTATTACGTGTGTTTCAATGAGCACTAAAGCGCTTTCACTAATTTGGCTTTCATCGAAACCTTCCTCTGCAACTGACACATTATTTTGCTAATTTTATTAATTTATTTCATTTTATCAGGTTTTTTTCCCTTCATTTACTTTCCAAAGCTGTCCTCTCAAGTCACGGTATAAGGATTTTTTTAAATTTAAATAAATGTAAACTTAAAAATTTACTCATTGGATTAAATATTTTGAAGACCGATGTGTCTGAAGCATGGTGCAAGCGAACATATTGATTATTGTAGTTAAAAATTTCGGCTAAATTACACGTTCACGACATGAGCGACCAGAAAATACGGTATCGAGTGGGGTGCGTAGCGAAACTGACTTGCCTAACGAAAAACATAACATGAAGTGACTAATCAGGTGAGACTGACTTTCGCTACACGTCTCACTCGATACCGTATTTTCTGGTCGCTCATGCCGAGAATGTGTAATTTAGCCTTTTATCCATTTTAAATGGTTTATCTTGAACCTAATTGACATAAATTAAACAAAAAAGCTGTTGCTTACCGAAGCAAACGGTTTTTAGAACAAAAGATAATTAATTTAAAGCCCATAGTCAGTGTCACCCTTTCTCAGTAGGCACGTAGTCTGAAATCTATTTTTTTAGTAGCAGTTTTTTTCTTCCTTTCACTTTCTTTTGGGCGAAACTGACACGACATAACACCCCGCCATTCGGTAGCCCCCAAACCGCACACTGAAGAAGAGATAGTCATGCTGCGTAATTGAGCAGAAGCCATCGCCGGCAGCGAAGGAATTCTCATTTGGTGTTTCAGCCTCGCCAGCGTCGGCTGAAGATTCTTGCGGCTGCGAATGGCGGGGCTGGTTTTTTCAACCGACAATCCATCACCCTCATCTGCATTTATCATTTGAATTTGGCAAGAAACTAGTTGTTTTTCTATTAATTAGCGCCGGGGGTGGCCGGAATGGAGGAGGAAGGATTCCGGATAAGCCAAAGCAAAATGAATGTCTTTGGAATTGAGCAAAGTGAAGGATTCAACTCAAGACGTGAAACTAAAAATATACCTATTTTATACTTATATTTGTTCGAATTTATTTTTTGAATTGGTACATTGACACATTGCAATCTGGTACACTTGCGCGATACCTCCAATGGCGGCTTGCGTAAGAGGACTAAAGGACGCGTCCTCAATTCACGCATGTTCTCACATCCCACGTGACACAATTTCACATAGTTCTCCTAGTTCGTTGATTTGGTTCAAAGTTCAGGTCTCCAACGGCTATTTATTTTTTTACTTGAATCGGACGAAATGGTCATTTAATTGCTACTCGCTGATGAAAGAATGTGGTGATTTTTGAAAACGCCAGTGAACCAGTAAGTCACGATCGAAATTATGTTTTTCGTGAGCTTCAAATTCTCATAAAAGATGACGATGGATATGTGTGTTTTAGTCGGCAGACTTTTACTTTACGGGCGACAATTCACACATGCATTACTGATCTTGATTGATCTTTATTCATAGATGAGGGCGTTTTCAAATTTAGCAATAAGCAATTGCTTTTCGAATTTCGCACGTGATTACGCGGCATTTTTTTTTTCGGGTCGCCAAATGAGTAACGATTGAGATCAGTAATGCATGTGTGAATTGTCGCCCTTAAAGTAAAAGTTAGCCTGTTATCCTCAGGGGATGCCGCCTGACCACCCGTCACCGTAATTAATTATGAACTAGTTCGTTGGCACGTATCGAGCCGTCATGTTGCGGCTGTCACATGCCTATGATTAGTGGTCGAGTTGACCAGGGTGACCAGGCACCATCGAATTTTTCCCCCGACATACGGTTTTTTTTTTACAATGTCATAAAGGAAGCATCTAAATTTGTTTGGTTATAACGTATTCAAAATTCGAATTAAATGGTTGTTAAAATAATATTTAATATTGAGATAGAATACAGTAACTAACAACCATCATATCGCAATTAAGGAGAACTGAACTCACTTTCATTATCACTTTTCGCAAATCAAGCTAAATGTTAACAGCAAAGACGTAATAATCAGCAACATTTTTTAATTGAGATTGTATTTGTTTAAGGATTACTGAATCAATTACATATATATTTTTTTAACTGCTTCGAATAGCGTTTAGGGTAAATTCAGCGTTATCTATAAATTGATTCGTAAAACGATAGCGTATTTTCAAGGCAACCTTTCAGCATATTTTTTTCGAAAACACCACATTTCATTAATTAATAATTAATAAAAAATAATCTGGTAAAGGACACGCACAAATTATAACTACACCAAACCAGATGTCCTCGTTTCCCCATGATACCATATAGAGTCACATCGTAAACAAGATAAAAACATGACATCCGCTCAACCAACGTTTACACAGACCAAGAGTAGCGCTACTAAACAATAGGTCTCCTAAATATTTCATTAGCGCCGTTAATACACATTCCGTGTTAGGCCAAAGTGGACACAGTGCGCATCAGAGTGTGCAATTTACCGGCGACTAATCGGGAGATTGTCGGTCGGTGGATAGAGAGTGGGAAGTGGGTGTGGCACTCATCCCCGCAAACCTCCCCGCCAAAACAGGACACCAAATTTTCTATTAAACACGACCTCGCCGTCAAAGCCCCCAACATCGTAATGGTCAATCGATACTGCGATGTCAAATGCGTAATCAAAAACGACGTGCATGCAAGTGCTTCAACAATGTTGTTCGGCATGGGTATAGGGAACCGAAACGGGAGAAATGTCATGTTACAGTCTGTTGACGTGACGGTTGTCATGGTCTCAAGGTTGAACAATAAAACCTCTCTTTCGTCTATTTTATCATGTACTCCATCAAACGAGATATTTTTATAAGTATACCTGAAGATGATTGACAAGTTGATTGATACTGGACAGCGCTGAAGCCTCAACAACGTAAACGCAAAGTACAGTGCATTTATGATAACATGATAGAAAAAATGTCGGTTAGGTTTTCCCGCCAAAAATAAAAATTTAAATCCAGGCTTTGTCAGTGTCGCCGACCGGCTGTGAACTGCATCGCCACGTCCGCGCTAAAGCGTCCAACGAAAACAATTTCGATGTCAGCGGCGTCATGAAAGGCGAATGGCCCGCACGATATGTCTGCCGCGTCCGACCCGTGCTTAATCAGAGAGAGACTTGGACGCATCAATTCTCGTTAGCGCTGAAACATGCGCGCTTCCTCCGGGGTCGTACCACCGCCGAGGAACCGTCTCCACACGGTACAAGACGGGGGTTTGTGTCCATTCGATCGGACCGGCCGATGACGGCGTAGCACTCACTCGGGCCCCGTACAAAATTCGCGCTCCTCTCGCGGGACCCGTCGCCTCTTTTTGCCGCCAACATCTTTACGTCGGCGTGCATATACGTCACTCCCGGCGAGAGCGAACGAGCGCCGGCCGAAACGGAACACGTAAACTTCGTTGACCACGGTAATCCGGGGCGACGACACGCCGCGACCAGTCCCGCGGGGGTCCTCCCCCCAATTCTCCCGCACTCTCCGTGCCACCTCAGTCGGCCACACCGAGAGATCTGACATTTGTGCGCGGGGCCATAGTCGTTTGTCGACGGCGTGGCGGCGTCGCGCGCGCGTTGGCCAACCGAGTCGCCACCGCGTTCGGCCACATGACGCGGGCATGACGAGGGTGACAGGTGCAGGTGGCCGTGACGCGGGCTTCAGATTCGACATCTTCGAAGACGAGCGCGCACGTAGGGGCCAATTCTAAAGAGGGAGTGCCGCCCGGGGCAGCAAGAAAGCACCGCCACCTTGCATTCCTACCATGAAAGAGCAAACATAATATCTCTCATAGTGTATTTTTTAAATTTCCGGTCACTAGAGGAAAATCTGTACCCCTTTATTGCTGTGGCAATATGTGAGGAGCGCATTTTCACTAGTATCCAGGGATCCAATAAACGAGAGATTACGCCGGGAATAGAACCCGGGACCGCAGCACCGCATTAGGTTGCAATAACTACTGAGCTACGACGAATTCGTACATAAACGGGAATCTTGTCCCCTTATAAGAGTGAGATAAATTTATTCAGTAAGGTTACTAAACCCAATTAGCAGGCGGAAACTGCCAGCATGGAATTTATTGGAAATTTATTACCGAAACTGTTATAAACAAAGTTTATTTGAAGTGGTGCAAAATACAAAAACATCCGAACTAGACAATTGGCAAGATCAATTTTTTTAAATATTAAGCACGTGACCGAAAACGAATTTACATTACTTCGCGTGAAATGTATCAATAGATATTAAGGCATACCAAGGAAATTAGTTGTCATGTAGTTAGCGCTACAATTCTAATGAGTAATTCAATAGAAGATCCACGAAACGTATCAACCTCCAGCCCCGTGATTACTACTGCAAATGTTAATTTAAGTATTGCAAGACTTATGAGTGTTTAAAAAAGAAAAAAAAAGCTGGGTAAATCACGTGCCCTGAGCACATGTCCTTATATCATTTTCCCAGAACCCACCATCGATACGAGGGTGTTTCTTGCAAAGGTGTCCCCCCTCCCCAGAGATACCCACCACCTCCTCCAATTCGCGTCATCCCCATCCCACGCCTTGCGAAGTAACTCACTTATCGGAAAGAACGAGACGCGATGTGACACGTGGCCCCTCGATGCGGGCCGCGGAGGCTGCGGATTGGTTAGATATTGGCGTATGCCAGAGCGGCCTATGCACGACCTATGCAGCAAGCCACTCTCGAGCGCACATCGGATTTTTAGAGCAGATATGGGGGAACAGTTGAGACAGCATCAATATCGAGACGCGTATAGGTCAACGTGGATCACACATCTCCAATGCACGAATATTGGAGAATCTAAGATCAAGCAAAAATTCACCTCTTGCAGTTACCAGCCGCCATTGTTCAACTGCTTTGTCGAGCGTTAGATTGTTCACCTGGTTCACTACGGCGTACGACTGTCCGAGATCATAAAAATTACACACGCGCCTAATCTGAATCCGGATCTGACGATGAATTTTAAGTTGGGGGAACACATTTTCGTCTTTCTCCGGTAATGTGCACTGTATCGCACCTGGTAGCTGGCGTCACGGATTCTCTCCCCGTATTGCTTCAGCGTTAAGTATTTAACGCAAGCGCTAGAGAGTGAGAGGCTGCATTAGAACTAGTGGAAAGTGCATTAAACAGCCCTTCAAGTCCGAGAACGTGAGACCGCCGACAAATGGACTGATTTTCGTCACAATGCGAACGAGAGTGCAGCGTTCTAAACAAAGTAGAAGCCCAACACACAGAGTTACTGACAAAGAACAGAATTGGCTGTCGCGTTACGTGTATTTGTGTGTAACACAATAAAAACCATCGCTGTTTTCTTGATGCAATCACTACCTAGAGTGCGATTATACATGTACAGGATGGGCAAAAACTCGACGATATATTTACTTTTTTTCCATACGCCTAAAACCAAAATTGACCGAATTTGCCAATAGGTGTATCCAATAAAGTAGCCATAAACGGCCTAGCGAATGTACATGTATAAAGGACAGCCTCTACATACATACACTCGAAGGTTCTCAGTTACAAATGTTCGGAGACCGCTCGCTCCATTAGTGTTGGTTGCAACCAATAAAAGCCCCCTGCCGCCATTTGTCTTTCGTTGTACCAGTAACAAAGCAGTTAATTTGATCCTATTACAATTTTGTTGCGGTCACCAAGTTGTCTATCCGAGGTGCGCGGATGCGGTCAATTTGTTATAGTTTTGCGTCGAGCCATTCGATTCTTTCTGGGCGACGCAGAACTGACAAATCTGCTGCGCAAATCGCAGTCGTTTGTATCCATTTTTCAGACTACGATCTCAGGCCACATTCCATTGAAATTCCAGCGTTTGGCCCGATGCATCTGAAGTGCTAGCGGATTGTAAAAAGGATCGATAAATAAATTCGATCAACTTGTACTCATAACTTTGGCTTCCGAAAAATTACCTTTTATGACACAAGATAATTTTAATTTCTAAAACATAGTTACATAAGTCTTACTCCATGCGCGCATCACATCATATATGTACCAAACCTTTCGTAATTTTGCGAGTACTGATCGAAAACCTTTACTAAAATCAATGGAGCAAAATTTAATATGCATTATTTTCAGAGTAAACATTAAATACATGAGCTTGAAACTTGTGATGAATTTTGTATTGGGAAGTTATGTCGCATTAATCTATTTCTGAAATAGACTGTACCCTCGAGTTCTTGTCTAAATATTTGCCTACTGACAGGTGACAAGATTTCAGAACTGCTTAGAAAATACGCTGTCGGCTTAACATGTTTAGGTTTTATAAATCCTCTGAACTGGCGGATGCAGTGTTGACCTCAAATCTCAACACTATACCTACATCGTCTTGACTTGTACTGTACATCTGCCAAATAAATATCAGCTTGTTCAGCTTAGGGCTATTCAAAAATCGTCCGTGTTGTGCCTACAACCCTGACTCAAAATGTGACAAGTATTGGCGTTTTGCATTAATATTATTGCCGCCATACGGAAAGATGTATTTTATGTGTGGTTCCATTTTTGGACGCTGGTGGCACGTTCGAGTTACGTACCATTAACTTTCAATGGTAATTATCAACTTCAAAAACTGTTCCAATTAAGTCACTATAAATATTTTAATATTTAATGAAAACATATTCGTTCAATTGAATCGATCTATTGTGTACTCTGTATAAAGTGAACACAAATGAAAAAGAAAGAAAAAACCTGCACAGTAACGCAATGAAAGTACACTTATCTATTTTAGCGAAACCGCGAAAGCAAATTCACGAATGTTCATATTTAAAGAGGACTTTTAATTGCCTCCTGTTAAATGATTTATTGACAGCGTCTACAATCCTCACGAAACATCAAATTGCCGGAGAGAAATGAAAAATGTATGCCGCGAAACAGCTCGCTTCTCCGGCAGCAAGAAAATGTGTCGCGAGGTACGGAGAACAGCGGTGGAAATCGA
This sequence comes from Melogona broelemanni, assembly GCA_033995665.1. NCBI lineage: Eukaryota > Metazoa > Arthropoda > Diplopoda > Chordeumatida > Chordeumatidae > Melogona > Melogona broelemanni. The sequence goes on from JAUJYS010000529.1 coordinate 13,425, forward strand.
TTCCTAATTCAGACGCGACCTCGTAGATGCTCTTGCCCTCGTTTTCGAGACATTATTAAGTTTATAATTTGTGAAAATAAAAGGCATGCAGTCAAATATGGATAAGAGGGTAACGATTATGTGTTGCTAGAACGGTTTACCGGAACAAAATTAAAATGAATACAGCACGACGTGACTGTTAGGGCGTGCAAACAAATATGTCTAGAAGGAAAAGGGTAGTGAGGGGGCAGAACAATACACTAGAACAAAATGCTGGCAAGACCTCGACAACTTGCCAAAGTCAATTATAACTTATTTTCCGCAGATACAGTTGCAGGAAGGACTCGCCTATATATTCATGCAAACTCGCCGGTTGACGACCACAAAGCAAAATTAATAATGCAAAACGCATGCGAAAGATAAACCAATACGCACTGCATGCATGCACGCAGAATTTATTACTGGCCCCGTAGACGGGCAACTATATAAATATCTATCGCCAGAATGTAAACAAAGTATAAATTTCAGCACATTTGTGGCATTGAGGCCTGCATCAAAACAATTATGCGGGTTCGCCCACTAGCTACCAATGTTTATCTTACGGAACCAATAGACCTCTGTAACCAATATCATCTCTTCTATTAAAAATGCAATACAGTTGCTGGTCAACTTCACTATACTGATGTGGCAGCAAGTCTGAATCAGATTAGCGAGGTTATACAGTAAATCACTTTAACATACTCTACTCGTTCGGCATAACTGGATTCATAGCAGAATATCCTATATGAATATTAATAATGCGAACATCATTAATTCACTTATTTTACGAATTCATATAAAATGGATCGAGCTTAAACTTTTCAGAATCTGGTATTATAAATTAAAAATGGCCGACGGAAATGAAAAACTTTGAAGTTCCCAAGTAAACAAACAGTTTGGATCGTACACTGGGATAAACGTATTAACGTTGTGACACCTGTGTGTTACGCTCATCACATAAACATTTACGCTTTGATTTATCTTTTCGACTAAAGACGTGGAGTGACCATTAGCTTTCTATAAGCTGTTAGCTAAAATGTGACAAAACATTTTCAATAATATTTTCCCCCTTAACTCTTAATAATATAGGTGAAAGTGAATATCATCTGAGAAAACTGATAAACATATGAACATATACCCTCACATTTTACCACATAGGTACATAATATCCTGTAATGATATTCACTAGCCACAGTGATCCGGTATAAAAAATAAGCCCCTGTAACTGTCGGTTAAAATATGCAAATAGCCTTGTATTGAACCTTGTCAGCAATTGCAAATGCGCGGTGTTTCAATACATTGCCCGCGAGGTCCGATGAGGATAGATAGGTCTTCAGTACAATTGCCCATTATTTGAACGAGGCAAGGCGTGTCCTTCGATATATAGCACGCGTTCTGCGTGGTTCAGACATGTCTATACAAGTCATTCATATACTGTACTCATATACGAGCGTATATACAGGATTGGCATTAGCGCGACAGTTGTTTCGCGAGCGGGCCTCCGATCAGATCGAACATATGCATTATGGAAGTGACTCGAAATAATTGTGTGCCGTTTGATAGGTGACTTGCGCGTGATGGAGATTGATAGGTTCCCGTCCTATTGAATGCGCCCGCGCGCACATACTCGTCCATGCACACACAAATGCGTTGTGTTGTAGGTCGAGGGCAAATGGCGAAGTACCTTTTTGGCAGCCGCGTGTTCTCGAGAGTGTCTTATTCATTTTTAAAACCGCGCATACAAAAATAAATTCTTCCTTTCCTATTGTATCGAGTTTGAAAGTACACACTGAGCTTTTCGTATTCAAAAACAGATTCGAATGAATAAATTCGCCCCTCTATCTCGCGAGATGGCGTTACTGTCAACTGTAATCATAAACGATGACATCTTGTGGGATTTATATTTCACTATTTTGGCGCAGTGAAAGCATTTCATCAAAATCCCTTATGTTATTTTGCGTCCACATTTCATTTTTGCATGCGTTTTGTAATTTTGCATTAAACAAAACCTGTTGTACCAAAGGATGTTCTTTAATAACATCGTGAAACAATCTTATAATTGTCTTACTGCATAATAGAACAGGTATACGAGCTAGTAATTAACCCGTAGTTCTTTATTTGCGCATCTTTGTTGACAAAAGGTGATTACAAGCTGTCCAATTCCCCCTGTTTATTAATTATCCGGCTATCTTACCGTACTACTTAATTATAATAATACATTTTGTACGTTCTTAGCGACAGTCGCTACGCTCATCTGAAGTTCCCCATGTTTACCACACTGTCAGCGAAAAAAATATTGCTGTTTGAACAGAGACGCGGCTGCAAGTCAGAACACAACTCGAGAGGTTTCATTTCAAGCAAAAATACATGAAATATGCAACGGCATTACAGAGTCGCGCTTTATTCAATAGTGGATGCACTAAAGGGGGGGGGGCGATATTCTAGGAGCGCTCTATATCGCGTGTGCCTATAGCGTTAGACTGCAATTACGCGAGCAGTTATGTAGCAATTTTAAGCTCCTCAGGCAGTCGGGTTGAAGAATTATTTCTAATCCTTCGGAACTGGTTGCAATCGTTCGATCGTGAAAAGTCATTGAAAACTTTTTAATGACTGCGTGCTGCGCGCGCACATTTGGCGCGCATGCGCGGAACGGACGTTCATCGCTCTCGAATAGAAAAGGAGGGCAACGATGCCAGATTCCCATCAATGCTCTCCATCTCACCCACTCGCTCCACCGCCTTCCCAGAACTCTCCACACGTTCGTCATAGCCGCCGACCGAAAATTGATTTGGAACTAGTTTTCTCGGTCGTTTAGTCAGAAAATTGCCTTTTTTCGCGATTGTGTTCCTTAATTGAACAACGAAGCCATTAAATTAATTAACAGAATATGTTAAACGTTTTTTCTTCTCGTCGTCATCCCTTCGCTCTCGTAGTCTCCTTTCGTTAACGAAATCTGCGATCGACGTCCGATGAGAGAAAGAGAGAGAGTGGGCTCGATGCAAATGAGCAACGGGCGGTGTTCTCCTCTCCACCCCACCCCGCCCTCGCCCAATTCGCAGTAGTAGCGCCTCTACGCGGATTTAATAGTGCGCGATTCTCCACCCCCGTAAACGTTCAGACGTCGTCTCGGTTCAAAAACGAATAACGCCGGCTTTTATACGCACCGATAACTGATTAAAACCTCTGGATTGGGGAGAGAGAGAGGCGAGCACTTACGCAAGTGCCAAACTGTATTATCGCATTCCGGAAAATCGGAAAAGATTGGCGAAAAAGAAACGTTTCGAGAATCTAATTTCCCGTGTGTAACTATTAGTCGTTGGCGCCACCAGCTCATTACGAATGGCTGGAAAATGGGGGCGAGTTCCTTTTTTGAAATTTATATTTTAACATTAAATCCATACCCCGCGCACAATTGGAAAATATGCGCGTTATTTTTACCGCCTTTTTTGTCTAACCCTTTCATAGTCAATTCGATTAACCATTTTTTATTTATTTACAAAAGCGGTTAAGTTTATGTGCAGTTGAATACTAAGTTGAAATGAAACTGCCATATTATTTTTGCTTTTTGCTTATGTAAATATGACAGACTGAGCTTTGAAATTTGGGCATGGAGTTAAAACGTAAGAAGGAATAAGAAAACATGATAAATGGCAGCGCCGAAAAGAAAAGACTAACATGTACAGCCTAAATGTCGTACACTATTACACTGTACAAGAGACCCATTAATGTTTACACTCCATTCGAGTGTAAACATATGTTTTAAGCCCATGTTTTAACTGCAGCGAGGGGTAACATTTACGTGGACATGTCTTAACAGTTTTGCAACTTGTTTATCTCAACCGACAGACAAATAAAAATAAAATGCTGCAATGGCGAACAAGGAGATTCCTTATTTAGTCTTACCTGATTTTGGTTTCTGAATTAACAAATTCGATAAAATATTACGAATATTTAAGGATACTATTCACAAATATTCTCGAAACCACGGACGGTGTTTGTAAATATTTCGTCTTACCTAAAAAGAAATAAAAAAGAAAACGAAATTAGTTTCAATGTTGGTATATATTTGTCACATGTTCACAAATTAATGAAAAAGTTCTCAATTGTCAAAAATTATTAGATTGCTTTTATTTAGCAGAAATACAACTTTGCGCCAGTATGACAATTAATTTTGGCCACACGAAAATATTGAATTGGTAATGGCCTCCCTTCAGAAAATTTATCGTGCTTACAAAAAACTTTAGAATGCTATCTACCTATTTGAACAAATTCTACGAGATTAAGAAGACCCCTGCGATCACAGTTAAAGGTGAACAAGTTTTTGTTTTGCCCTCGCTCCACGCAAAAATATTGTCGGCTGTCAATTGTTTGATGCATTTGTGGGACTTTACGTGCGAATTGAACTAAAAAGCGATTGGTACCTTGTTTTTGGGACGCAAAAAAAAAAAAGCAATTTGCTAGTTGGTGGAATATGTGGTGCGATGGCGTGTGCGCGCGCGTGGGTTTTGTGCGTGGGGGCTCAGCGGGACCTTGCAAATCGAATTACGGCCGGATGTTTCGACTCAACAGAGCCATCGCACGTACACACTGTCTATGAGCAGCGCAGTAGTGGAAATGGCGTCGCTAGTGTTCGCACTTAAATCAATCAACAAATGGCGTCGGGCGGGGGGAGCGCACTAAATGGACAATTTTTAGGCGGCCGAAAAAATCTATAATTATTTCAGACAGCGCAAGAACAGAAGGAAAAACGACATACGAAAAGAGTGGCACACAGAAAATCCAGCCGAATGAAAAAAATAAATCCATTAGGCCCGGCATGGGGGAGAAACAAAATTATAATCAGAGTGAAGGATGACATCCAGAAAAACGTAACATTTTCTCTATCTACGATATTTTTTTTATTGAAGGTTCAGCGCACCCAAAACTTATCGCGAGTACCGGTATACAACTCATACATTTAATGGAATACGTCTCGATGAAAAAATCAGTTTACACAAATAGTGATTACAAAGCCCCTAGGGAATTTATGGAAATATGAGCAGGTGCAAATAAAGAATGAAACAGAGTCAGTTGACGAAATTTCAAAAATCGTTAAGCAATTTTCATTATCAAAAACATTTTGTCCACTTGCAGTACGAGGCAAGCAAGATACAAGATTTTATGCGCCGGTTTGAACCTTAGCTCTCATAACATAGCGAAGCCTGGCAATGACGTTTCGTTCGATTCTGGCGTACCCGTAATCGTACGAAGATAGCATCCCATACGTCATGAACGTAACGTTTATGCAGACATCCTGTACGAGGAATTCGAATAAAAAATTACTTCTCGCACAAGAGATACGTTCTGTGTGAATAGCTATTGATATCGAACCACTCTGATATACGTCGTCACTGCTGTGGATGACTTTGATGTCGTAGAAAATGAAGGAGGAGACCGTGGCTCTCTCTGTATGAAGAAGGCGATAGCGAGGGAGAGAGAGAGAGAGAGAGAGCGAAGAGTGGCGAGAAGGATTCCTCTCGCAGATCAATATACAAATGCACGAGAATCCTTCTATTAAGAGGATCAGCTTGTATGCTGCACTACATCAATCGCTTTGTAGCGGTTTTGCAGCAGAAGAGGCTCTACACACGTCACCGGTGCGAAGAATGATGGAGTCTCCGCCAAAGACGTGAGAGCGGTAGAAAACCAGAGTCCCCAAACTTTATTTAAAAAAACCAATATGATGCCGCTTGTCTAACAAAACCAACGATTTTTCAATATAAATTAGAAATCACGGTAAAATCGCCCATATAATGACATCAACTAGTAATAGAAGAAAATAGATGAATGTACTGAATCGTCAAAATATTAAATAATAAAACAAAAATGCTTGCCGTAAGTATTCCAACTTTCTTTATACATCGTTGGAAACCTACTCTGTTGGTTCGATCATGAAATGGGATTCCCTTGTTTACTATAAATTGCCCCAAAACCTTGTAGACGCGCATGTAGACCAATACTTTACCATCAGCTGCACCGAAGCACCAACCGTCCGATAGGTGGCATAATTATTATACGTATCTATATTCCATCCTCGTTTCAAAGGAATTTTAAACTTTTCGTGTAGTGTAAACAGTTGAAGTGTAAGGAACGGTTACACGACCGCATTTGGCAAGCATTAGAACCAGAGTCTCCATCATTAGACGGGAAAGAAGCGTCAAATATCTATGGCACGTTTAGCCACAAAACCCCCACCCTGAGATGCAGAAGCGGGGCCAAAGCGAGGATTGGGGAATTTGTGGTGCGGAGAGACGATAGGGCGAGGGATAAATAGGGGTGGTAAGGAAGAAACAAACGAGTCTGCAAAGGATTGAGGAGAAGAAAGGGAGTTTGCGTCGTGGCTCCATGTGGCATCCATACCCGCACGCTTACAACCAACTAGGGTATACAGATTGCGCTCGTTGGGAAGCGGAACTAATCATATTTTCCTCGCCGAAGATGCTATATAGGCACGTATATATATATATATATATATCACAGCCATTTTCTCTCTTCCTCCTGCTCACCGCGCCTAAATCACTTTTTCTTCGTGGACAACACGTGGGGGCTTGTCTTACAGCGATGGTGTTCGAATTAAGGCAACAAAATTGATAGTTGCCGTGCAATTTGGAGATACAAGGCTTATACCACGGTTGGGATGGGAGGAGGGGGGCGTTAGCAGTACGGTGCGGGCTCTCCCTGGGTGGGCGGCACGGTGATGGTGGCGGTGGCATTATAAAAGCGACGCGCGGCATTAAAAAAAGGGAACACCGTTAAATTCCAGCTCGGAGCTGTCATTATTGTCATAAACACAGTGGCGCGCATGCGCATATGCGACGAACCGGGTAAGACCCGCGCAAAATGGCTCCGAGCCACACCAAACACATAAACGTACGTACATAGCACAGCAGTGCTTGAGCAACTTTCACGCGACAAACGCCTAATAGATAAAGTGAATACAATATGCGTTTTCTCTCTCTCTCTCACCCACATATACTCTATATCTGTCTGGCCCGTATTGAAGAAGTTGGTACAGCGTCGGTGAGGAATACACGGGTATACCCGGTGAGTGTGTCTATATGGGGACCGGGGCGAAAGGCAGCGTTGAAATTCAAATTGCCTTATTTTTGCTGTCAATTTATTCATTAGCGGGCGGCCGTGGCGTTGGCGAATATTGTTTAGCGGCCAATCTACAAATTCCGCGAACGGTCGTTCCGCGTTGCGGATGCCATCAAAAATGTGTTCATAAAAGGGACGGGACGTCAAGAAAAAAAATATCGTACTCGTTGTTGGTTTATTTCGTGCGAGCGTAGGATAGTCATGGTCTCTGCTAAGTTTTCGTCTCGCTGTATACACGTACATATCTGACGTAATTCCTTAGCGGTGTTTAACTGTATACATATAAATATGGAACAGTGGGGTGGCGGTTGTTTTTCTGTTTTCACTCTCATTCGAGCGTGCGCGAGTATCTCTATTTTGGGGTGCGGGACTAAAGGGAATAATTTGCGGCGTTTGTGCGCTTCCGAAAGACGATTATTTTGCCATCGGCGCGTGCCTGTAGTGTTCGTGGAAACACATAATGGGGTTTGTTATTAGAAATATATTTGCGTGGGTACAGGGTGCTAGTCAAGTGACCATGAAATCGCAATATTTGATAATAGCGTCTGGAATGACAATGATTCTCTACGATCTCTTTGTAGTAACAACTTATGAATGCGATCAAACTAAAATACATTGTCGATATCTTTCAAAAAGAAAGATACATTCTCAATCTTTGAGTGGCATTTATTATGACGAAATACGGGTAGTTCTTGCCAAATGGGATTAACAGATTTAAGAAATTTAATATTTCAGTAAATAAGTTTAACATGGATTTAAAAAAAAATTGTTGTTAGGCATCGTCAATTCGTCGCCGACCCCTGGTGACCCTATCAATAAACATGACCATTATTTTACGTTAAATTAATTTGATCAATGAATTGCTAATCATAGACAGATAAATACGCTAACTAACAAAATATTTTTATCGGAAACAAACTAAAAGTTCATCACCGCCGTTTGCAATGACACTGCGCAAACCATTTGAGTCCCAATTGCGCATTTTTCGCACCCTTCGTCAGCAGAACAGATTCGAATGAACCGACAATTCTCCCGCCCTTTAAATACCCAATGCTGTCGAGCCATATCCGGTTCGATTTGATGGTCGCCGAGACGCTCTCTCCGACACGAGTAGGGAACAGCGCGCGAACGCCTGACGTCACTCGATCGCGTCTCGTTTACTTTGCTTTATACCGTCGAATCTAATTTATAAGCGCTCTCGGTCCCGTTCCCGCCCCTCTCCCGCACGCTAAGTGCATTGCACGAAGTCTATACGCTATCATCGGGGGAAGGTGGTTGACAAAGGACGAGAACCGTGCACATCTCTATGCACAATCAGCATCTGCCCCGCTGCATCTATCCTCCTCAGACTCACGTTGGAACGACCCAAGATCTTGGGAACGACCTACTTATCCTCTACGAGCGTATATATCTAATTTGACACTAGCGTCTAGTCAGTAAGATGGGATGGAATTCATTCCGCAACCGGGCTCGGTGAGGGCAGTATATCCGGCCGCAAAGCTGCAGTCAACATTGAGTACTAGAATTTAGACATTCATTAAACGCAAGTGAATTTTCATTATCATGTAAAGCCTTATACTGTACCAGATACATCGTTCCATATGTTCAACTATTTAATTACTCCAAAATGATGACATTGCTAGGCTATCATTGCCCAAAGTCATGCCGGACTTAATTTCATTTTATTAATAGCTCGATAAAACGAGTATATTAAGATGCATATTTTTAGTTTGAATTTTGCAGAAATCAGATAAAGGTTTAGATTGATCGCTGAAGCGAACATATCATATGACCACAATCTAAACCCAAGCCATGGGCGCCGGCAGTAAGGGGCAAGGGGGTGCGCTTGCACCCCCCTGGAAAATTTTCTGCGGGCGCCCATAGAATGGACGCCCGCAGGGGGGAGAAAGGGGGGGCACTTGCACCCCCCTGGAAAATTTTCTGCGGGCAAGGGGGAGGGGCACTTG
>JAUJYS010000530.1:0-22534 GCA_033995665.1 Melogona broelemanni
GTTGGTGATCGAGCACGCTTACCTCTCGGCCAGATCGGATGCATCAAAAGTGATCCCTGAATGATATTTCACCACACGATGAAATTTAAATTTTGTTTTAAAATGATTATTTAGTTCTTGTGTATCTCACACGCATTATTTACCAACACTTTTAATTGTGAAAACAGGGCAACCAATGGCAAATCTGCCGTAACGCCATCTGGTAAGAAAAGCGCACGAGACCGCCGCACGGTGCCACAAGTATTCCAATTGGTGCCACCAGATGGCGGAGTTCAAGCATGGATGATAGTAGCAGGAGCGGTATGAACAACTATTTATTTAATTAAAAAAATTGAATTTATAGTTGTAGGGATAAGTAAGATGTTAAACAAATGTTCGTCTCGTAGGGTCTTGCCGGAATAACGATTGGCGTGCCACAAATAACATTTTCCTTTATAATCAATGACATCATTGAGGCGATGAAGGTTACGACATCAACCGCAGCCTGGATCCCTTCTATTACCACAACTGTTCAAATGTTCATTAGTAAGGTGCCGTTTCTATCGCCAATTTTGATTCCGCTCACCTTGCCAACGAATAGACATTTGGTATGGGGATATGATCTGAAAAGAATAAAAGTACAACCAGTAGACAAATTTTTCACTTTTCGTAATCGTCGTTTTGCATAAAGTTTTCTTAAATTTGATTAATTACTGCCCTATTTGACGTTATGTATTTGACCCTATGCAGACGTTATCAATTCACGACCTCATAATTTCATGCTTTTTTATTCTCTGCAGTGAATATAGAGAGATTCTGCACCCTTATAATCGGCTCGAAAGAGCAGGCATTGTCAAATTAGTATAATTTGTTGATCTTTCAACCACTACATACACTTTTTCTTTTCTTTGGACTAAAATGTCATTCCATTATTTCCTATTTGTTCAAAATACACGTAACAGCAGTTGTGATTGTTCCATTCGCGACAAGAATACTTTTTACTTTGTAAATTAATCGTTGTGTCTATTCGTGACGTCATCTGCTCCGTTTTCTTTACGTAGCACCAGTATGCTCAATTATAGTCAGCAAATACTCGTGTCGTGTGGCGGCAATGGTCGGCGGGTTGCTGTGTGCCATCGGAATGATCGTCAGCTCCTTCGCCCCGAACATAGAGGTGCTATTCTTGATGTATGGACTTTGCTGCGGTAGGTGATATCGCTTGAATTTCCCATTTCCTCAGCGGTCATAAATTTTACTTTGATAAACAGTATTATATTACAATATTTTGCTAACTTGGCATGAAATTTGATTGTCTGTCTGGTTAGTTGTCTGGCTAACTGTCCGTTTCAACTATTTGAGGCCCTTTTTAACTAACTTTCAATCATCCTTGAGAGCTGAAAATTTGTGCGCAGCTCAGTCTCATGAAATATTTCAATCTACCATGTTTTGGCGAGGATCCTTTTGGAACTTCGCTCAAAACAATCGTTCAATTAAAAAAGTTTGAAACTGTTGAATGGTTACGGTATCAGTTGTTGGATTCTGATCGGCCGGGATCGAATCCAGTGTGCACTCATTTTTTTGTCAGCTTAACAAAATACACGTAAAATATGCTCAAGACCTCATGCCGATGTATAAATAAAATATTATTTACTTGTTTACCGTTCAAATGATGAACTTTGCCAGAAATATACTGTACACTATTACAGAATAACACAATGTAAAAATACTGTTCTTACTTTGATATTGAAATATTTGATTTGATAATTTTTTTCAGGGATAGGTCAGGGTCTTGTGGTCAATGCCAACATTCTGGTTCTTTCCCAATATTTCCGGCTGCGCTACGGTATGGCCCTTGGCATCACACTTTCAATCTGGGCAACGGGCCGTTTGATCTTCTCGCCATTGATCCAGTTGATGCTGAACAACGGAATCGACTTCCGGGGCGCTCTTCTGATTTGCGGGGGCATTTCCCTCCACTCCTGCGTCGGTGGCGCCACCTTTATGCCGGTGGAGCGCCACCTGGTGTTGGCTCCCATACAGTCTGATGACGAGATACCGGCGACATCTAGTGGTGACAGCGACCCCGAGATTGCCGCGTCAGATCCAATGTCAATAAACGAGAAAACGGGAAAACTGGATGAAAATGATAACTGCGACCCCTCGCGGCTCAATACCGAAAAGGTCATCTCGAATGAACTCATCGACACAGGGTTAAGCCCCAAAGTTGAATGTCACGAATCCAAGATGGCGACCGAGGTATCTCTCCCACGAGATAACTCATCCTCGCCAAATCGAGGACTTTTCTGTCGGAAAATTCATGGAATGTACGACTCAGTCTGTCAAATTCTGGACTTCAGCCTGCTTACCCAACCACTTTTTTACATGCTGCTCTCGACGCGCATTATCGGCAGTATATCGTCCATCTACCCGGTCATCTTCATACCGCCCTACGTCATTAACAAAGGCCTGCTGCCAATGGAAGCGGCCACCATCGCTTCCATCCTTGCCGGATCCGAAATTGCCGGTAGGGTGATCAATCCGTGGATCCAGAATCACTTCCAAATTCGTGTGCTCTATTATTTCATCGTCTTGGCGGCCTTGCAAGGAATTTTTCTTCTCGGTAAGAAAATTTAAGCAATTCGTGTTATCTAATACATTTGTCATATTTGATATGAAGTGAAGAGGAGTGAAGTAGGTCGGAAGCCTAGACTAGTAAAAATCCCAAATTACTAGGTCGCCCACTGGGGTGGGGAACAGGTAAGCCACCTTAACAACAACACTTCGCGACAATTATAGCGAAGTCGAAGTTCTGAGCTTACTTAACTGAGCATACTCAATAGCGGTGCGTTGAGACAATGAATTGCTCGGTTCGGATTCATCGATGTTTCACGTTCGTTTCTTTGATCATTTCAGAATTTTATTATCGCTATAACAATAATTTCAAATAAATCGTATTACTTAGTGCTGTAAGAAAGATTGCAGAAAAAATTAGCTCAGCGATAATAATTATTTTATTTCTAGGCTTAGTGTTTGCGATGTCATTTACCGTGCTTACCACCCTGGTCGTTCTTTCCGGTGTTTTGCATGGCGGCTGTTTTGCATTCAGCCTGGTCATGATGATTGACTGCTTCGGACCAGATAAACTATCGTCAGTTTTGGCGCTAACCAAATTAATACAGGTATGATGTTGCATCTGTATAATAAAAATATTCCAATAGTCTTCATACAATTATTGCAAAGAAAAACATTTTTTTCTCTTCAAATTCAGAGCTTTGTGTCATTGGGAACTGGACCACTTATGGGTAAGTAAGTTCTGCAGCTCGCCAATAGCATCACAGGCATTGAAATTTGCAATTAAAAATTTATGAAGTATAAAAATTTCTCAACAAATAGAAATCATTTTGGATTACAGGTTATGTTCGGGATCAGACTGGCAACTACGATCTGTGCTATACTGTTTTTGGCGTCCTTTATTTTTGCACCGCTATAATCTGGAGTTTCAAACCACTACTGATGCGGCACATTAAAAATAAAGCAGATGCCGCCAATTTGGAGTCGCCATTGTGAGATGGCGCGTCAGTATCGTCCGAACTAAACATGGTCAGGATTGCATACAAATGCATCAATAACGATAGGTGTGAAAATATAAAAGAAATTTTGAATTTTTTAAAGAAGAAATAAAATAATGAAATAAAAAAAAATAATGAGAAAATTTAAATTTTGAAAAATTTAAAAACGAAATCGGGAAGAATGACAAAAATGCTTGCTGATTTTGTTTTTGTAAACAACTACGCAGACGTGAATGATTCGTTACAAATGGTAAAACCTCTAACATAAAGTGGTTACAGATTAAAATAATTGTAAATTTACACTGTTGCAGACCTTTTGATTTCCGCTGTCCCCTATATGGACGCAAACACGTCTAGCAGGCGACCATAGTTATTTATCCGCGATGTACGTACTATGCACGTAGTGATTGCCTATACACAAGGGACAAGTAATTTTGCGGTCACGGTTTGCCGGAACATTTCCGATCGTTATTAAAATATAATGCACTTTTGAAAAGAGGGACCATTTAAGCCCGCATGATTATGTAAGTAATATTAGGCTTGGGTTATTGTTTCAAAACTAAATTCTGGGCTAATAACTAATACTAAATGATTCGTCGGCGTCTTAGACGCCGTACACTACCATCTTGTAAATACTGTATATACATACAGGATGACCAATAAATAATGGCACCACAAATTGTTTTGACTACAAATTGAGCAAATGTTTACAGAATACTTCGAAATTTTGAAAAAAAACATTCCTAAACTAATTACAAACAAATTTCTAATTCAAAGTTTTTTCTTCAAAGTGTCTTAATCTAATAATACTCATTATAAAGCTTAAAAGCCAAATTCCGTCGTGGGGTCACATTTCGCTTACAAACACTCACTTGATGAAAGTCGTACGACTTTCATCGTGGCTGAATCAATTATCGGTTATTATTTTTTAAGAAAGATTTTTAAAAATCGCCTAACACAGTAATTTTTTTTGTTTCCCGTAAGAAAATATCGCAATTCGGTCGTCTCACCGAACGCTATTTTGAATCAAGACTTCAATGTTGACGGCGTAATGCAGCGCCCCGTATGAACATTATTTTTTTTTATTGCCATTTATGCGCGAAAAAATTGAAAATAAGTTGTTCAAGATAATCGGTCAACTTTTCTTGAAGATCTGATAAAATACCTTTTGGTGCCATTTTTTGGCCATGTGGGTACTCATATTTTGTAAATAATTGTAGCGTCTAAATAAAAGCAAAGCTAGCTACATATTTATATTTTTTTAATTGTTTTTTGTTTGTCTTGTTTAACAATCATTGTGTGCCAATAAATTTTCATTAGTTAAATGTACGCTATGTTCCTTAACATTGCTCTAAGTATGAATATTGATTATAAAATATGTGTAACCTTTTTTTGGAAATTCCTCGGCCAATCACGTAGCTAGTCGACCAACATTGGTCTAACAATTTGAATCTCAGTAGACGTATGAATGATGAACAAGTCATGTTCTTCGACCTGATTAAATTACGAATATGCGCGTCGAAAATTTGGAAGATGCATACGTTTTTGCTGTCTATCAAGTCGAAACAACTTTACATTTATTTACTTTTGGCTCAGACTTCAAGAGGATCTGCGAATGCAGGCTGCACAATGACCTTTGTGTCGTACATTTGTAACGTCATCAAAGTCGAGCACTCGATTAAATTGGTGATCCTACGTATAGTATGCGGGTGTGAAGTCTGACTGTATCAATTAAAGGCAAGTCTTGCTTGAGCACACACAGTTTTCATGTGGCGGTTTGTCATTAGTCTTCGAAAATGTCACCACATATACTTATTTACCAAATGTACTTATTTAAAATGAAATATTAAAAAAATACTTTTTAAAATGTGAAATATGTAGATCTTCGATAATTTTTAATTCAATTATAATCTCAATGCATTTATTTATCAATGCAAATATAAATTAAATCAACGCTCATTGATCCTACAGTTCGTTGAAATATGAAATTAAAATGTAATGGACATATACCTGTTAGCCAAACATAAGTAAATAAATAATTACTGGATTATACAGTTTAATTAATGTTCGATAATTGGGACAATTTAATCCGTCAGCTAATTACTTATTTATGGGTCGAATATTAGATAAACTCTCGGACGTTTGGGTGTCTAATAAGTCGCTTCAATTATAATATCATATCGTTGCAGTTCCCTTGAAATATTATTGATGCTTGTCAACGTTGCATAAAATATTCATATTCTTAGGATCCGGCAGAGAAACTTGTCGCGAGCCGCCGTAGTAAACCGCCCGCCTGCATGAGCTGCGTAAAATCCGCAATAATACAGTATGAACACGCAGCGTACACACTAGCTGTTCTACCATTGTGAGGAAATTTTGTGTATCAGAGTTCATCGGGCGCCCGTTCCTATTTTGCTCATCGAAATTGTGCATTAGAAGATTAATTGGCTCTTCGGGATTAGAAGGAGACTATTTACTACAACGCCCAGGAAGATCCAATGTGAACTTCGCATGTGCTTCGTGCCTTTTTTATTGACCCCTCTGGAGAAATCGAACATACCCACCATAAATGACATCAACAAAACCGTAAGCGTCAAACATTATTTCCCCTTTTTTTGTTATTTTGATAATCTTTGTAAATGAATTAAATGTTGTTAAACGCTGGAAGACAAGTTTGACTTGTAAATCCAATAACCAAAATAATTGTAAACAATTCTCCTGATCTCATTTGATTTATTCCGCTTGAGTGGAAGTTTCGCTCACTCGGTGGCGCTGCTGCCGACCTGCATTTGTCAAAGAAAGAAACGACAGCAGCGCAACCAGCGTCCATTTTCGAATCTAATTTGTCCACTTGATGGAAACTAATGAGAAGACAATTGTCACATTTTTCAGAGAATGCAACGGTGACACTACGTTGGCTACATCTGGTAGGCGTCTTGGACACGGTCGTCGTTCGGTGCCGCCAGGGTTCAAATTGGAACCACCAGATGGCGGTTTTCAAGCCTGGTTGGTGGTGGCCGGAGCGGTAATGACAATTTTAATAACATGTCAAGAGAAGACATTTGTCGCTTGAATATTCCATCTGAATCTTAACCAATTTTTTAAAGGCTCTTGCCGGGATGACAATGACCGTGCCTCCAATTACCTTCTCGTTTATCCTCAACGATATCCTGATTTCCATGGATACCAACACATCCACCACCTCCTGGATTCCATCCATAATGAGCAATGTCAACATGTTCCTTAGTAAGAATCTTCTAAAAAATATGGTCGGGCAAATTCCGAATTTTCTCAATTGCTAATTTCGATTGAAATATGTTCTTGAGATTTTAAAAAGGATTGTCATATCAATGCTATTGCTGGGAAATTATAAAATCCAGTTGCTAAGGTAGCAAAGAGCAGCTAACACTCTAAAATTTCGAGTGGATTTTCTTTAATATTCACCAGCTCCAGTCAGCTCGATTTTGATTAGCAAATATTCATGCCGGGTTGCAGTCATGGTTGGAAGTTTTGTGAGCGTCGTCGGAATGATTCTTAGCTTCTTTGCGCCGTCTATTGAAGTCCTCTTCCTTACATATGGAGTATTCAGCGGTGGGTGAAAATGATTTAATTATTTTCTTATTTAATCTGCCAACTGCATTTGAATAAAAATTAAATTTCTAGTTTCTAGAAAATTTCTTTTTCATTTTTAGTATCAAAAAAGTTGTTGATATGATTAAACAGCATTTCTTTTTTAACTGAAATTACCGCAAATTAAATTGTACGGTCGTAGGGTCATCAAGGTAAATCACTGAAACTAATATGGTTTGCGATTGTTTTCAGGGATGGCCCAGGGGTTAGTGGTCAATGCCAACCTATTGGCTCTTTCCCAATACTTCCGGCGCCGCTACAGTTTAGCGCTTGGTATCGTCATAGCGTTCTGGGCTGCCAGTCGCCTAATTTTCTCGCCTCTAATCCAGCTGATGTTGGACTCCAACTATGACTTTCGCGGCGTGCTCTTGATTTCCGGCGGCATTTCGCTCCACGCCTGCGTCGGAGCGGCCACATTCCAGCCAGTGGAGCGCCATCTGGTGTTGGTTCCAATAAAGAGTGAAGACGAGGACATCATGCTGAAGGATTTGAGCAATGATCAGGTCGATATACAGCAAGTAATGCTTCTCTCTAAATTACTGATTTAAAAAAAAAAAATTTTGGTGTTCACTGCGAAATTTAAATTATTTCATGTTTGAGACATAGTCATTAAAAACGTCAAGTTCAGCTACCTATAATTTGTAAACATTTAACAATATTAATGTAAAGAGTAAAATGAAGCAACATGAAACTTTATATACCAATGTACGCTCGTATTAGAAATCCAATAAAAGAAATTGGTCCACACGTAATTAGACAACACGATACGCCACAACAAGTGTCCGTTGTATATCGAGATTTGTTCATTGAAATAAACAATTATTGATTGTTAACCATCTTCAATTTTCAGGGCAAAGACACCGAAAGTGGTTTAACAGACCCAATGCTTACGAAACAAGAAACTTTAAATTCAAAAGAACTGGAGGAGAAAATCAACGACTCGGCGCAAAACGATGATCGAAACGGTATCGAAAGGGAACCTTTCAAAATGGCGCTAATAGAGGCTACTCTTGAACCCAAAATGGCGGCCGAGCCACCGATCTCCTACGCCGCCTACAACGACATCGCTCTACCCGAACCTCCAAAACGTAAAAGCTGTTTTCTGTGTCGCAAGATCCGAGGTTTATATGATTCCATCTGTCGGATCCTGGATTTCAGTCTATTGGTTCAGCCGCTCTTTTACCTCCTTCTGGTGTGTCGTGTGCTCGGTCACATGTCGTCCATTTATCCAGTCATCTTTATTCCGCCCTACCTCATCAACAAGGGCTTGGAACCTATGGAAGCGGCCACCGTCGCCTCTATCATGGCCGGAGCCGAGATCGCCGGCAGGGTGATCAATCCGTGGGTGCAGACTCACTTCCGGATCAGCGTGGTCTATTTTTACGTCGTCTTGTCGGCGATACAAGGACTTACACTTTTTGGTAGGTAAATGACGATTTTAAGAATGGTTGCCTTATTTTAAAAAATTATGGAAATGAGAGAAATTTTAACTGATTACAACAATTTTTCAACACTTATTTATTTTAGGGCTAGTATTTGCGAAGTCTTTCACCGCGATAATTGCCATCGTGATCATGGCCGGTATTGTTCACGGAGGTTGCGTCGCATTCAGTGTGGTTGTGTTATACGATTGTTTTGGACCGAGCAAGCTATCGTCTGTTTTGGCGCTTACGAAGCCGATTCAGGTTAGTGTACTGTCGAGTCGCTTCCGATCCTGGTGGCGTCACGAGCTAGTAATATTTCCACCTGGGTCGATAGCTTCTCGAAGTTCTTGAAGTGTCCTCCTGGTGTCACTCATTATGCAATGAAGTCATCTTTTGCGTGGACATCTCCTTTTCTTATTCCACTGTAGTTTTACTTGACTTTACAATAGTTGATTGCTGTATTGACACTGTTCACAAGTTGAATGGTAGTGTAAATTATACAAATTGATTTTTGTATTTATATTATAAATTATACAAATTGATTTTTTTTTTTATATCATAAATTACACAAATTGACTTTTTGATTTTACCTGTAAATTACACAAATTGATTTTAATTAAGGCAATTAGATTTTTTTCACCATTTCAATAGTCATATGGAATCGTGTTTTCTGAAAACTTAATTTGGTATTTTTTATATGAGAAGACTTCTTGTAACTTGCTTCTAAGCAAGCATAGTTACTAAGCATATTTTTGATAGATTTTTTGTATTTCCGTTTCTTTTCCAGGCCGTGGTGTCCTTGGGAGTTGGACCTATTATAGGTAAACGATATGCATTCAGTATTGAATATATTAGTTAATTTTCCATTTATAAGCTACTTATATTTTATTATTTTTTTCAATTTCTAATACAGGTTACATACGTGATCAGACTGGAAACTATGACCTGTGTTATTCTTTTTTCGGCGGACTTCGTTTTGTCGTCTCAATCCTCTGGTGCTTGAAACCTCTTGTTATGAGATTTAAAATGGTCACAGAGCAGGAGAGAAAGGAAACAGCCAATTGAGTTATTTAACATCGCCGTTAGGGGGCGTTTTTTAAACGTAGAATGTTGGATCATCGGCAAGTGACGCAATTTTAGACATCTTTCAGCATAAATGGCTGATGTATTGATGGATTTTTCTAATGGGAATCTTGAACGATTGAGAAATATCTAGTTGTGCGTTACGGCGGCGATGAAAGGAGTAGTGCCGATGACGACATGCGGGCACGTTGTCCAATTGAGTGCCTTTACGACAATTAAGGGCAACAACGTTGTCAACATTTGATTTTACCCGTGCAGGGTTCAGGTTAACGAAAAACCGCTTCACCATTAAACCTTCATCCTTAAATTTTGACTCGAAAGATTAGTTGCTTTAAGGAACGTGTAATTACGTTTTTTTTTCCTAAAATAAAAACATTTTTTTTACAAATTTTTGTCCGTATTATCGATTCTTCCAGAAAATAAATAAAAATATGTTAGAAAATCAACAGTTGAAGTTTTAACAATTCAAAATCCAAATTAATTAAATTAAAATCAATTCAATTCAAAGTAGATTGATTAAAAAGTAACAGATCAAGTAATTCAGTTCGGAATAGCCTCGTTAAGAAAATGTAAAAAAATAACCACGTCAATTACAGCTCAGTTGGCAAGCGCCTTAATTTACGCGAATTATTAATTACATTTGAAAAAATTATTACAATGGTTCACAGAGGGGTTTGTTCAAATATTGCTGTATTTTATGCGAAATAATTTTCGGAAAAGGGCTTGACATTGATGGTCTCCATGATGGTTCACTGTGTTACATGACAAAAGTGAAGTTAATGGCAAAATCTTTATCTCCCATTATGGTCCACTTGTGATAGGATGTGTAGGGGGAATAGCGTACGTGCAGCAACACATTGACGCCAACAAAATGTAAGCCCTTGGCTTTGAATGCCTCGTAAGGTCAATGTGTGAGAAATGATGACAGTCCGTTCCTCCCTTGGCTCACACAATTGAAGAATATATGGTCTGTGAGAGATAACTGGAAACGTTTAGGCACTTAGTGATCAACCACTTATGCAGAAAGCAGTGACGCGTTGGGTTCTTACTTAAACAGACTCCTGTTTATGTTTTTGTGATTTTGAAGCCAATGAAATTAAGGTTAGTGTGACAAATGAAATAAAAATGTCGATACGCTGTAAATCGAGCCAACACACTTAAACGTAGAAAATTTAAAGACACAACCGACCACAAGCATGGGCCTTAACATCAATTGAAACGATGGCTTCCATTTTAGGAATATTCTAACGCATTGTT
The DNA here is from genome assembly GCA_033995665.1 of Melogona broelemanni. Taxonomy (NCBI): domain Eukaryota; kingdom Metazoa; phylum Arthropoda; class Diplopoda; order Chordeumatida; family Chordeumatidae; genus Melogona; species Melogona broelemanni. Next base: position 10,943 of record JAUJYS010000530.1, read on the forward strand.
CTTATTTTCATAGCATTTTCCTTCAAAAAAATTTGTTTTTAATTGGACCACAATTTTTTTTCCGCTTCCAGAAAAGAATCGTGTAGATTGTAAGATTCATGTGATCGGAATAAAAATTTAAAACGCCATATAAAATTTAATCTCACAAAATAGAAAAAAAAAAATTATGCAATGCTTATAAATACAATTAAATATGTTTGAGAAAATGTTGTAGAGTTTTGCAAATATGTCAGTTGCCAAGAGGCCAGACATCCATCACCATTGGTTGCATCGTTCTTCGTTTAAAATAACCCAGGTCCATTTCAAGAAAAAAATTTAAACGAATACCTTTTTAACAGAAAATAAACTAAACTCCATTCCCATGGCATTCTTAGCACGACGTAAAGATGGGCAAAATGGACAGAACAGATGGGGCCGCATGGTGGCGCCAGTGTCGCTGTTGATAAGAGATTATCTGTGGCAGATTTACCTAGCTAAATATGTTTCAATAAGAACAGCTTATGAGCTAACAGTACACTTGTTTACAATGTGATTGATCGCTAGAGCATGAAGTCAATCCACTGCGCGCGAGCTCACAAGTAATACAGCAGTCGTCAGTGGCAAAAATCCTTTCTTTGTCATGGCTAGTAGTGTCAATGAACAAGCAGCGTTTGTCAAGGTTCTGTGACTTAGCATCACTATCATTATTTTAATCTATTATGTTTTCGAAGTTTTAATTACAAATTTCTCTGTCGAAATCATAACGTAACTTCTGATATAACCTTTATTGACGAGTAGAAAATCGCATCGATATTTTTTTTTGTGAGCAAAGTGAATTTGAGAGTTGAAGAGACGATTAATCGTCGAGCTCTTGGTCACTGCACTTTTGGTCGAGGAGATATGATTAAGAATTGTTGCGAATGAATTGATGAGCATTTTTCTGGCAGGCCCGTCCGATATTGACAAGTAAAACAACTATAGTTGGAACAAAGTTCGACTTTAACAAAAAAATAATATATATTGTAGCTATTTGGACATCTTCGTAACGTGACCAATAGTTTTGGAGGTTAGATGGTGGATCGTAAATCTGCCCCGTTCTGAGGTCTGGGTTTGAATACCGGTCTGGGAAAAATATATTTAATCATAAGTGAAATTTGACTAATTATCAGATTCACATGGTCCGCGGATTGGAGGATATTCCCCGATCGCAAAAATCGATGCACGGATTTTCCTCGATCGCTACAGGAGATATTAAAAAATAAGGTATCTTAGAATTAAATTTGTCATTTGACCTCCACCTTAGGCCCATTGGGGGGTGCTTGCGGAGTAGAAATTGCAATTGTAATCATGTATCAGTTTCACTGCGATTTCTTGTAAACTTTTCAAAAAATTTAAATTACGTGCGTATATTCTAATTAGTAGAAATTAATAGGTCCGTCCGTTTTACGAAAGTCACGAAACAAAGCAATACAAAATCTTACGAATTTGAGATTGGTTTGAAGAGCTAACCATTTCAGCAAACAACAAAACAAACCGGCTGAACTACACGAGCGTGACATGAACAACCAGAAAATACGGTCTATCGGACGTAAGGTGTAGTGGAACGCGCGCGCGCGCATGCGCAGTCCGCTCGAAGCGCACCGACGAACAGGTACAGTCGCACAAACGCGCACAATTCTATCGAACCTACCATAACCTAACCTGCGCATGCGTGTACGCGCGCGCGCGCGTACGTCCGATAGAACGTATTTTCTGGTTGTTCATGTCACGCTCGTGTAGTTATGCCTTCCTTTCCTATGGTTGGAGTCATTCTTATCTGATTTACATTTGTCATATCGAAAGTTCGAAAGACTGGCCAGAAATTTATTCTATTTCGGGGTAGTGATGAAAATGCACCCCGTTGACCGTCGTGCTGAGGTATTGGATCTCCTTGAAAATAAAAAAAATAAGAACATGTGGTTTTTGCCGACCACGCTGAGGCGAAAGGCTTCCGGATTTAATGATTCGAACTTCCTCAAATTTCAACTAGCTCGTTTTGTGGGCTCGTCAAATTGAAAACTTTTTCGAAACGGTGTTCTTTCGAATATTCTTTCGTGTTCATTTGCGTTAGTGATTTTTGAACGACCGACTGGCTTCTGACTTCGATCCAGTTGGATGGAGCCCAATTCTTCGTTTTATAGCGTCGATTACAGGCAACTTTTATAGGCCGTCAAGCACTAATCTGCGGAACAGAAGGGTGGTGCTAGCTTGACATCTAAAAAATCCTATAGCCATATTGTTCCAAAAAAAAAAAATATCTCTCTAAAAAAATGAAAAAATCCATTTTAACTATAAATTTGTTTTTTGGTGCAATCAATAGTGCAACACAAGAGTTTGAATTTTTTTCTTTATAATTATTTATGTCAATTGCGCTGCGATCGGCTCTTGACTTTGCTATTCACCTAAAAGCTAGAGTCTCAATTTGCATAATGCTGTCGTGGTTGTCACGTGGTTTCCCGATTTGCGCGCCGTCTATTTGTGGTCTGCTAAGTGGTTGTCTGCGGTTTGAGACCGCCGTAATGTATGATCGTGATCTGGAAATGTGCTTCGTCAGGCTTTCGTGTTGGCAGAAAGGTTGCATGTAACCAACCATTAACAAATCGTTCACCGCACCGGCTTATGGCTTTTTTGCCACACCAGTGACTCTCTCTAATGGGCTTCGATTTCAGCAGCACTCTATCCTGAATTGGACACTTTTACGTTTTTTGTGCTGGATTTCTTTGAAATGTTAGTTTATTTTTCTTTTTCAAATTTCTTTTCAACGAAATATCTTGTAGTTACCAATATAACTGAAACTTGTCTAATTTTCCTTTTTCGTACTTTGGAGCTACCAATCTGTTATTATATTAAATGATTTAATGTGAACTTTAGAAATTACTGAAGTAATCTTAACTCTCACTTGGCGGCGCCACCGTCTACGGCGCTCCGCAAATAAAATCAAATTGCAATCAAGGTCAGGATTTTATCTTCAGCTCAATTTTGATTGTTCAGCTTTGAGCACATTTTTTGCTTACTGGTTGAGTTGGCCTCAGGCCCTGTCTCTTGCACGTATGAAATATTAAAAATTAATATGCTGCAGGCCTACTTAAGTCGGATGACGCAGTCGATTTTGCACGCACTCTTAATATATATTTAATCCTACCAGGTAATTTTAATTTACATATGGCAACTGTTTGAGGTCTAAAACATTTTTAATAACTGACCTTGGCGTGATCGAAGGCTAGTCTCATCATGATAGTTTCGTGAGAACTCCCACCGTTTTTAAATTGCATATTAAAATTAATATTCCTCTGCGCCTTAATTCAATTAAGTGCTCTCTTCTTACTGCACGCTTCATCCACCATACCCAATATGGCGTCCAGCCGTCCATTGATTATGACTCTGGTTCTCCAGTCTCTCAGTAGATGGCGTTGAAATTTATAGTCTAATAATGTCACAGAGTGAGAATAATATCACAACGTAACGTCACTCTACTTTTTCTTTCTTTCACCACCCACAATTCTCTACGCTTGTCCAAATTAGCGAGCACTTAGTAAAAATCGTCGTACCTGCGACCTGTACGAGTATAAAGCTTAACGGGAACTCGATAAATTGGTTACCATAGTTTTAGGAGAAGAAAAAATCGTGTTACGTGTTCCATTTCGGTTGGTATCTCTCAGGAGGATATACCGTTGGAACTGAATTGCCTATTAGGAGTGTCGGGTGCTCGAAGAAACCTTCCAAGTTATTCCCAATGCTCATGCTGCACGTTTTCCGCGATAGGGACCGCCATCATGCTCGCGTAGATTGAAGTTCATAAAGTCTCTTTTATACTTTCGAAATATGCACGCATAGCAAACTCCAATTTCCATTTAATTAGACGTACGCCTGCACCTAATTTCATTAACTGAGCTCACGTAACTAAATGTCACGCTCACGTCTGGATGTCTATTTTCCAGGAGCCCAATTGGGGGGCTGTTACAGTATTTAAATTATGTGCGACGTGATATTCGTGTATCTTCCCGTAATTACATCGCCTGCATGCGCACGGACGAGGAGATTGGTATAGATTAGGATAGTTCAGAAAGTTCTGTATTAAATGTACGAGAGTATATGACGAAACAATGCTTTTAAGTCTTCCAGATATATCGTATTCCAACCTAAGCTCTTGTAACCGTTGCTACGTACAATACCCGCATTTACGCACATTTTGATGCAGAAACTCTTGACCGCACGCGATTGATTGTCTCTCACGTTTCCTTGCACCCCGATTGGACCAAATTGGTGACGTCACCAGTAAAATATGTATTAAATTACCTGTTGAGGAAATCCATGGCGATCTCAATTTCTGGTACAATAAATTCGGTCTCCTAAAAAAATTATATATTTCAGAGAAATAAACGTTCGAGTAATTTGGAAAAAAAAAATTAAGTGGGAAGTTTTATTTTTTGGTTGTACGCTAAATCCACATAAACGAACTGAATCTGTGAAATTATTCGCTCTGAGCTGTGCTTTGAGTCTCTCTCTGTATTTTGGAAAAGTCGAGCTACATGTGTATTCAAAACATTAGACGAAAGCACTATAAAATTGTTTAAACAGTTCTTGATGCAAAGTAAGTACCCCGCGCATCGCAAATTAGTGTTGAAGTAAATCTCTCCTTTCATAGCGGGTCATATGTCACACTTTAGTTGATTGCCCTCCCTTGTTGTATCGATTAGCCAACTCGAACGACGTTTGTCGCGATTTTCCTTTCGGCAAACGCATCCACCCGCGACCCTCCGACTCGAGGAAGCGATTTCTGTGAATGGACCCGAGTAATTCCAATTTGGCCTGACATCAAATGCTCTCCTTTTTAGTGAAAATCGCGTAGAAACAGAGCGGGGCGTGAAGCGCTCACGTACATTTATTTGTACGGTTGCGCTAATTCGGAATTGCGCTTTCGCTTAGCCGTATAAACGTGATTCTGTCGTCCCGTGTACCTTGTCAAGCACCACTGCTCGCTCAGATAAAATCACTGGTGTTTCGAAATCGGGTGCGTCTAGACATTGACTGGTCGTAACACGGTAACCCCTCACATATATCCATAGAGACACGAAGGTGCAGAAATCCTGTAGTAATTATTAGCACTACCGTGATTAAAAAAAAATAAAAAAAAACTTGTACCCACTTCTATAATTTTCTCCCAAATAAGCATGCAGCATAAATCCTTTCAAGATTTCTTAATAAAAGTATCTGATAAAATGTTTAGTGACAAACCTTTTTTTTAATGGGATCGTAGCTTTAAATCGTATTATGTTACCTGTCGAATAACAAAATGTACTACTACCGTGGTATCTTTGGAGGGTTTGCGATATCAATTAATTGAGAAAGAATTGTTGATTTATATATGGTTGTAGCGATTTGCCAAAATGATTGCACTATTTTTTTTTATTAAATTGCTACCGTACAGTAGGTGAGGTGGGTTTGTCCATAAAAGAAACTTCGAAATTATATTGTGTGATACTGTCACTTAATTATTGACTTTACCATTAACTCTACTGTTCACATCGGCTGTTAAAATTGGTTCGATCGGGTCTGAGGAGGAAACATGCACCGGTATTTATGCGCTCCAATGTGTCATGCAAATTTGATATCGCTCGCACTTTGGCATAGAGACACCCCGCTAATAGTCTGCGGTGTAATGAGATCAAGTCACTGACCACGCTTCGATGACCTGAAAAATACGACGTGTTTATGGGGCATTTGATCTTGACAAGTTAGATACAATGAATCCGTTTTGCGCAATCGCGCTATGACCCGAGGTACGGGGGGACTTTTCGTGGAATTCATTAAGACATTCGTGGTGAATGATCAGCAATGGGACCAATAATGAGCGCTGTTAATCTCGATCTGTAAACAAATTCTGTCGAAAAACAGATCATTTTCAGGTTATTCGTTCGCAAAGAAACTATCCATTTCACTTCTTTGAAATAGCCAATCGTTTCTTGAGAAAGCAAATAATTAAAATCAGACAGCCAGTCGACAGTCTAGCTCCTAGAAAAACGATTATTGAAACATTTTTTGCTGGATTTAGAACAAAGCTTCAATAAATCACCAACAGTAACGGAATATTTCCAAACTACATGTTTATTGTACACAGTTATAATTTAATACGAGCGTATGTTTTTCCCCAGAATACCTAATGCAGCTTGAGACGTTTCCCGTTTATATTTGGTACCTGTATAATCTAATTTTCCGGAAACGAAAATTACATTGATGCATGTCAGTCGGCAACAATGTAGCGGGGGATCAAACTAGTGCCGCCGTATTCACAACACGCTGGTCTTTTTACAAATGCTGTTTGTACCTACCGTTGGCAAACTAAATTTGCTATATTCTGCAGAATATATTTGCAGGAGGACATCCATAATGACAAGCAAAACTATTCATATTTTTTTGCTCACCCAGTTCCAAACAATAGGAAAGGACGACATTAAATAAACATTATGCTCGCCGCGCAGGTGATTTCCCATATCGACATTTCCGACGTGAAGTCGACTTTACCCCTACAGCGAGCGAAGTGAATAATCCTATTATTAGTGTATCGACCCACACACTATCGTGTTGCCGAATTGTCTGCGGCTCTTTTTAAAGTTAGACTCGGAGTGAAATACTCGCACGAGTACAATACTGATTTTTCCGATCGACAATCTTCTCCTGAGACCCTTGTCCATGTATGGCGCGCACTTCAGGAAAATTTACCGGATAGAAATCAGGTTTATTTAGTTTTATTGAATTCGCTGTTGCAACCTCAACTTGTCCTTGTCAGGTGGGTGCGAAATTGATTAAGCTCGTTTTGTTTCCGCGATATTTAAATTCAAGTTCAGCGTTATTTGCGTGCGGATCTCTGGCGGACAAACTTTCAAACAATCGATGCGTCCATCATGCCGTCAGGTACCGACAAAGCAGAAGGCGCCATTTGAATAGAAGAAATCGAAATTGAATTCGGCATAGGCATACTACGTTTGACGACGTACCCTTGGGAGGAAAATTCTTGGATGATTGGCTGCTGGCTAAGACGAAAAAGGACTCATTTTTATTTTGAATATGAAAATAAATTTTCATATAAATATTCAATTGTACCTTCAAAATAATAACCATGCGCTTTGTGGGCTCTCAAAATAACGCATTGGCAATTTTCCCAAGATTGCGCATCGTACCATTGATAGAGACGTTTTGCAGCTAAAGGTAGTTTTTTTTTAAATAGGAATATACTGTACATGTTTCATATACATGGCTCACTCCGAAAGTAATGCCAGCGTGTCGGTCCAGATTTCGACAATGATGTCATGCATGATCTACAAGTACAATTACAATTACAATTACAATTTGTACCCGCGAGCAGCCCCGGGTGGGGGGCCTATGGCGGGGGTCAAGTGACCAGTCTACGAAATAATCTATTTCGTTTTTTTTTTTTTAATATCCTCCCTTCCTCTGTTTCGATCGAGGAATAGTCTGGGATCAAGTAGTTTCGTGGTGGCGTAAGACAATTGAAATGGACGGAGATTATGGGGAAAATTGAAATTATATATAGTGGAAAGATATATTAATCACCTTTTGGAGTGGCCTCTAGTAACAACGTAGATGCTATGACGAATTTAAAAAAATTAAAATAAAAATAAATTATTTTATTTCAATAAAAAATATATTTTTCTGTTATTTCAAAAGAAGGGGAACGGAAACAGGATCTTCGCAATCATCGATTGACCCGCTTACCACACTAACCACGCGACAATATTTTAATTCCCATTTTTTGCGCTTTCGCAAGCGAGATGACAAATGTCTACAGTTTGTTTCTATTTAGCACTGCAAATATATTTTCAAATGTAATTTAAATGCCGCAAACACCGACCGAGATAATAACGATCGCACGTCCGAGCATTGTCCGTCCACTATTTGCTCCTATTAATTGAAGTGTCACAAAAAGGGGGACAGAACGGTAAAAAACCCGCCCCCGTTACGCCGCATTTGAATATAATGCAGCCGCGGGACTAGCAACCGCGTTTTTCGTCCCGCCCAATGCCACTCGAAAAAAAATGGTACCAAGTGAAATGACACATTACCGACTCAAATTTTTAAGTTGCTCCGTATGTAGTTCACCAACAATAAAACACTTCTAATTTTGCGAGACAAGTGGGCCGAAAGTGTCCGGGTGGGCTCCGGGCTTGTCACGCTTTGGACGAAAATGGTCGCAGTGAATGCATTAAGAGTGTTATTTATCATACTAGCGTAGTGACACTGCACTACATGCATTTTAGATGCGGGAATAATGCCCGCTTACCGACGAGGTGCATGCCCTGAAAGTTCTCAGTGTTTGGAAACTGATAGCGAGCACAATGCTTGAAGTGGGAATAGGCTAAATTTGGAATCTCATTGTCCTGGTGTGAATGAAATCCTTGCAAGCAGAATATTTTTTTTTTAATCAAAATACAATTTTTATTTGTGTTCGTCGCATGCATCGACATGGATAATGTCTATGTGTACATGAGCCACTATAATGAAACGGTGGAACCAGATATTTGAAAAGGCTTTCTAATTTGTGACGAACACAAAGAAAATGTATTTTGATTAATAATAAAAAAAATTGCTGGCGAGGATTTCATTCACAACAGAAATTGCAAGATTGGTTATTTCGAAGCTGGTTATATAATTGTTCCTCATTGGCACAAGATCCAATGCGAATCACGTGAAATATTCTCCAACACGAGTATCAACAGAACATTTTTGTGAATTTTAATTAAAATATTTGGTTAAGAAAATGGTATTGTCGCGAGCGAATGAATGGATGTTGAAAAACTTAACTTTTTTGTGTTTTTAAACGGTTCAATCATTGCTAGGTACCGTCTTTTGAAAAAAATTCGAGTAACTAGTGTTATATCCAAAAGGAATTCGCAGACAAACTCTGCCTTTTCTAACTTTGAATGAGGCCTGCTTAAATCATTTAGAAATTAAAAGCTTCTCCATCGAGTTGGCAGGTGGACGCAGCTGCCGGTTGTACGGAAGTTACAGAATGTGATTTGCCCATAGAACTGGGATAATTACATTATGCCCATAATTTACTAACCCAATCCGGTCCTAATTTAATGAGCTTTATCCTATTAAATACTGTATCCGTGTTGCGTATGAGCCATTTGCATCGTAGCTGGCGGCGCCCTTCTGAGTACGCCACTTGCTTTCGACAATATTACAATATCGATACAGTATCGATATTCTTTGGCTAATCTGCCTTACATCGGTGCTGTGGTGTGCTACCATTGACTGTAAATAACGAGGATAACCCACTGACATTTTGAGCTTTACTATGTTTTTAAAGGTTGAAAATTACGGCGTCATCTAATGATAATTTGGTGAGCGAATATTACGTGCTTACGTGCAGTTCTGTGCGATTGACTGCCCGGCACAATGGCAGCTTCAATTTGTCATAATACAATTAGACAGATTGGAAAACGTGAGGCAGTGGGCCGCTCAGCCAATTTCCCCACACCATGTGGCCCTGTTTTGTTGCGTTGGTGGAGCGGAGGTCTCCCTAATTGCCACTCCCGGCGGAGTCTTTTATGGAAGCTAGAGAGCGGCTTTTGTCGGATCATCCCGGCGGCGGACACGCGCGTCTGTTTACCGCGGGACAAAACTTACCCGAGCATGGGAAAAGGCGGGCTGCATTGGCCACTGAGAACCCGCGTTCGTATTTGTGGATGTTTGAAACCGAGCTTTTGGCACGTTTTGCGCAAGCGTAATTGAGAGAAAACGTTTCCTTCTCCATTGCCAAAGCAAGCTCATGCGAATGGAATCTGAAACTTCCCCGCATAGCATCCGTGTACTGTGTGATTGCGTCTCATCCGCCAATATGCAGCGCCGTTTAATTCGTGCGCAGCGTCGATCGATTGGCGTGTTATCGATTCAAATATGTTTACATATCGATTCGATTCGTCACCTTTCTACGGGTGTCATCACCTATCCAGTCGTATAGACATAACCTCAGAAAATCAATTCCAAGTTTCCCCTGATTGTATTTTAGCATCTCACAGTCAAATAAATGTCGCTTTCAAGCACTTAAAATAATTTTAAAATAATATCGTAGTAGAAGTAAATCTATATTTTTTGTGGACAGCTCTTGCTTTATTTATTTCTGAAACGCCCTTTTTTTAACAACATCTGGTTTACTGAACTCTTTATTGTTGCTATACGCAACGATAGAGTAGGATAATAAATATTTCTATATTAGATTTCAAATATGACAAAATAAATGTCGTTGAATGATGAAATTTTATTTTCAAATTTGCATATATGTTATTGCCTAAAATCGCCCCGACATCTCAAGCACGCAAAAAGTAAAACGAAAAATTCAAAAATAAAACGGTCGAACAAAAGAATAAAATCAAAAATAACTTATTTTCAAATAATTTTAACGAAATATTTGCAATGCACGAAGTTGTATCCAACGTGGTCCACGTGCTTGGATACACGGCTTCGGCTGTTGGATGGTCTCACGGAGATGTAACTCGCTGGGCGTTGTCACTTTTAAAAAGCTGTATATCGTGGTGTCGCAACTCCGGCGTGTATCAGGGTAGATTGTCGGTTCGTCGCCCGTCCAGCAGCACGCACACCCCCTCTCCCTCCCTCGGTAGTTGTGGATGCTGCAGACAGGAAGGGGACTGAGCGCGCGGACGCGTGATGGAAAACCGGACGAGAGACTCCCAGAGCGACCGGCACAATCAATTATGGTTGGCGCGTGCAAAACGGCCGATACACAAACGTGTACGAAAGCTTTGAAAATCTGCTCTACTGTGTGGCGTGCGATAGAAGACCAGCTTGCCGATTTTTCAATCCCACAACGGAAATCCGGTAACCAATGTGTTTGGTTCGAGGCATATCCATAATTTTGCTGAACATATGGCATGCGTGCGCTATGAATTTTTTAATTCTATTAGCCTGCTTCTAATATGTAACACCCTGCATGAAATTTCGTTTTATTTAATAATTATTTATTATCGAGTGACTGTCGTGCGGCGATCACGGGTTCGGTTCCCGGGTCGGGCTCTTTTATTCGATGCCGGGGTACTGGTGAACATGTGCCCCTTTAAGAATGCTAAAACGCTTTGATGGGTGAAAAATCTCCTGTTGTGATGTTCGTTTCAGCGGTGACTATCATTAATTGTAAACAAAAATGAATCGATGATTTCTAAACGTTTTGATTTTTGGATAATTATCCCATAGCGACACAAGGGGTACAATAACCTCCTGTAGTGTTATTCACTACAGCGATCCGGAATAAAAAAAAAATCTTGGGTACACACCGTTGAAGTACGTGTTTGAGTGTGGGAATTAGTATTTCAATTTTAATAAAAATTTGTGTGTTTTGTGTTGTGTTTCACTGGCATTTCAGATGTTTGCAGGTACCTCTTTGTTCTATATGCAAATTATGACAATAGCATTTTTTATTTATAATCTGCTCTGATCGGCCCCCGTGGTACAGTGGCTTTAGACATAGACTACAAAACGGGTGGTCCCGGGTTCGATTCCCGGCAGAAGCAGTCGTTTCAACGAGCATTCGACGAG
>JAUJYS010000531.1:0-22530 GCA_033995665.1 Melogona broelemanni
CGTTTATTCGATTCTGTGGTACTGGAATGTGCCCCTCATATATCGCCTCAGCGACGCGAGGGGTACAATAACCTCCTGTAGTGTTATTCACTACAGTGATCCGGAAAAAAAAAAAACTCATTGCTTTTCACGATGAGAGGAAATTGACGGAAGCCTGCGTGCGCTTATTCTGCACTCCACGTGACGCCATCTTCCGCGAGAAGTAAATGATGGGAAAACAAATGCCAAACCCAAGATTAGTAAACTAATCTTGTGCCAAACCATAGTAGCAAGTCAATTGGGTAAGCCAAGTCGACTGAACATGCATTTAAGAAAAATTAGCTGAATGATTTATTGCGATGCAAAATTCGTCTGACTTTGAAGCCGACGAGGCAATTAACCATTACAGAAGGAGAAAATAAAAACGAACATTTCTTAAATAAACTAATAAATCTTCCATTTTCAAAAAGCAACAAAAACAAAATATAAATTCACATTTTGGGCAAAACTTGAAAGATTTTGCAATTACTCACTTGTTTTGTTTCGATCGTAACACCGTTGCACGTAAACTACCGGTAAAACACATCCAGTTGCCAGATGGTGACTGCCGTTTTCGATGAGCGGCAGTCATTTTAAAAAGCGCTTTTTAGTTCTTTTATTTCATTGACTTTGACATTCAGATGACGCTTTTAGTAAGCAAGAGCTTGGGCAGCCTACAGCGTATAAGAACTATTGACCAAAAACGACACGCTATACGCTTACTGTATCATATTAATTGATCGTTGATGTCCTCGTTTTGGAGAAATGGAAATTACACTCTGTACGCGCGATCAATTTTTTTTTTTCAATCGATCACGGCTGATAAATGATGCGATTGTAAACGCCAAGCGCGAAGTGCAACAAAATGCGCTAGGGCATAGAATTGAAATGTCATCGGTGCTTGTTCGACGGCAATAAAATCATCGTCTTTCTTTTTGATTAGCAAAAACGTATGTGCGACATCGCATAGTAGTTACTAGTTCAGTTACGGCCAAATGTAAACAAACACCAAATATAACAACAAGAGTTTGTGAGCATGCTATTTGAGTGAAGGTTTAAAAAAATGTAGTTAATTGACGTCCCTGTTGCTTAATTTTCCTTCGCTATTTTTAATCAGCATTGGGTAGTCGATTGTTAACATGACTATCCGTTCGATTTGATAATCGATAAATCGAATTACTGAGTAGAATGACTGAGAAGCGAAATTATGGTATGGGGAAGGAGAGAGAGACCCAAAAACATTTGGAATTCAGATTTACAATTTGTAATAAATTAGTTGATTAGTTCGGTAATTAGTTAATTAGTTCGGGCAGCGAGAGTCCATAAAAAAATGCGTCTAAATAAAGAATCCATATACTAAAATGCGATTATGCCTGAATTTTAAGATAATTTTATAGGCAATTTCTGCGACCCTCAGTCATTGTTTCGATCAGAAACTTCCATGTAATTTAAAAGCATAAACAAGTTATGATATTGAGATACATCATAACTTGAGATATTGCGATATTGTGCCGGAGAAGTGTTATAATTGCCAAAACAGTATAAAATAATAATAAAAAGTAAAGCTGAAACTGCACTTTGGAATAATATTTCAAATTTTTCAACCGATGGAGTCTAACTTACGGTAATTTTTCGATGAAATTGGGCCTCTCACGAGCGATGGCGTTTGAAATTAAGACGTCATCATGTTTAAAAACTCGAAGGTTGCAACAATTGCAATACTGAGATATTTTTTTCTTCTAAGGTTTTAACGATGCCATAAACAAGTCTACTTGAAAACAAAATAAAAAAGACTGACGAGCAGTGTTGGGTAGGAACAGAACGGAAATTTCCCGTTCCTAGGAACTGGTTCCTTTTTTGAGAAACGGAGGAACGCCTAGGTTCCTTTTATTTCTGTAGGAACTGTAACGGCAACTGGTTCCTTTTTTTGAGGAACGGGAACGGGGTTTCCTTTTTTGGTTACAGCGTTCCTTGTTCGAATAATCTTCATTCTCTAAAAGCACACTTTTCCTAAAAAAACAATTGTTTCAATTGAAAATTGACCCTAAAATTGCAAGCCTTCAAGTTATTCAAATGAAATTTGGCACGCATGTTGGTTTTTATTTTCTTTATGAATTGGCACCGCGCACGTGCAACTCCGTGACATCATCATTCGAATTTTTCAAATATTGAAAGAAGGGAAAAGGAGCGGAAAAGAAGCTGGTTCCTTTTTGTGGAACGGAGGAACGCCTAGGTTCCTTTTTCTTTTTGAGGAACGGGAACTGGTTCTTTTTTCATCGGAGGAATGGGAACGGGTTCCTTTTCAAAAGGAACGAACCCAACACTGCTGATAAGAGACCACTCGCCTTCCTCACCTCTCGCACTTCCTCTGGATCGGCGGTTCACAAATAAAATAAAATTCTAAGTTCCATGAATGACAAAACTTATTCAAGTTGAAACGATAAATTTGCGTCAAATGGTTCTCGAAAGTGTTGTTTTTGACAGTTTTAGTTCCGACTCTATTTACAATTTAAATTTGAAAAACGGCGTTCGAGACGAGATGGAAAATGACAAGTAAACTGACGACTTTCCAGAAATAACAAGTGGCATGCTGAAGATGAAATATAGTCCATGCAAATAATTCGACATTTCAATGAAAATAATTCGAAAAATTTAGTATCGTTGGGATTGAAACCGAAATAAAATAAGACCCTTGCTTCATGGACTTTGGAAGCATAACTATATTGTGACTTGAGACAGGATATTATTACACAGCTTTTACGAAGCAGCAACTGAGACATCTTTATCGCAATCCATCTCTGCATCGACAGAAGTCACCGTTCACATAGAGTTGGCCGATGCGGATTCAGACGTGGTGCGCTTATCCGATGCCAACGCTTCTTCGTTCACCCAGTGGTGTGTCCCACTGAACGGAAATAGGCACCTTATCTCCATGTGATTCGGATTGTTTAGGTTGTGTGAACGAATGATATGTTTTTGGAAGACACAGAAGTGAACCGAAACTCAAAAGAAATGTAGGATATGACAACCAATTGCCGTTGATTAGATTTGGGTGTTAAGTATATTTTTTTTGCAGCATTATGCTTTAATTAATTAATTTTGCAAATGCAAAAAAAGTCTGTTTCGAATTTAATACATCATAAGGTTTACCAGAGGACCAGTGCCTACTTCATACATCGCTAGCTATGTGTTGAAGTTCAAATAGCACCCTGCAATTTGAACTATGAAATTTAAACATTCGCTATTTGAACTTCGAATAATTATAGCTATAGCTTAAATACATCTGTACATACCAGTAGACATACCAGCTGCCATTCCCCTTCCCTTCCCTGCCCCTCACATATCGCCATAGCGATACGAGGGATAGTAGTCCTGTAGTGATTAGCACTACGGTTATTAAAAAATAAATAAATATAGCTTTAGCTTAATATAGCTATTTGAAGTTCAACATTCCCGACACGGTTCAGCTTTACATTCCCGCTGTTTTACACGCAACAATAATTAATTTCACTGATTAATAATTTATTTTACACAATCAGTCAATTTTCAATTAAAATTCCCGGTTTTACTTCGTTGGGCAATAGATCCACGATCAGTTTATCCTGATCGCAAATTTCAGGGTTAATAGCTGCCTCGGTTTGCCATGGACACGTCATTCGTAATATTCATATTAAACATTTATATTATAACAAACTGGTTGAATTTAGTGTGATAGTGAACACTTTTTATTCAACAGGGACAGGAGAACGTCATAAACACGTACGCCATAGCTGAATAACATACGCTCGAAAATTATGCAATTCGAATAAAATCTAAGCAAATAAATTATTTAGTCTCAGCTAACCAGGAGATAATCGAGCAAAAAAATGATAAATATAATTTAATCGGCACTGAAAAACAATATTTGAGTGTTTCGCTAGTAATTGGGCCAAATTTTTAGTGTGGTATCGAAACGATTTCTCTGATGCAACTGAAAATAAACAGACAAACCCGTGAAAACAACAAACCAAAACGACTACCTTAAGATTAAGGCAAAGGACGATTGTATTCTAGACTTTCTCCTAAATCAGCGCCATTTTGTTTTTTTACAAATGCTCACGTTTTTTTTTAAATTTAGGGATTGCCGGTGATCTAGACGGTTCATGTCGATGAAACTTCTGCAACAAGCAAAGCCATGTGATTGTGATATCATAATACCCTTGTCGAGATGGCTATCCAAACTCTTTTTAAGCGTGCTTTATTGTGGCGCATTGAGACATTGACTTGTTCGTATATGACTTTCCCATGCCTGCTTTCTCGAATAGTATTCGCCCGTCTAAAATGTGCTCAATAATTTCAAATGTACTTCAGAGGGTAGCCCTTGCAACTCAATCTGCAGTCCAAGCAGCGGCTGCGATCTCTAACTCAAAGCAGTGTTGGGTATAGAAACTGGTTCCTTTTTTGAGCAATTGTCCCAAGGATACGGGAAGCATTATAGCTAGTAAAGCTGGGGTATTGGCCCAGTTAAAAGGACTTTCCTTGAATAATTTTATGCTTTTTAGTTTATTTTAAATTTTGGATGTTGGCAGGTTTGTTCTTTCGTAATTTTGTCTTTGTGTCGCAAACTATAATTATTTCTTCGTTATTTTATGAGGTCTAGCCAACCTGTCGTCGTTTATCCTCGGTGCGAACCGAGAAGACACATTCGATGTTAAGGCCCATGCTTGTGGTCATTTGTTGTCAATAAACTTTTACATTTTAACTGACACGACGATTTTAGCAATTATATTTTCGCAATCGATGTTAAGGCCCATGCTTGTGGTCGGTTGTGTATTTGTATAATTCAATTACAATATATACCAGCAAGCAGCCCCTTTTAGGGGGGCCAATGGCGGGGGAAAAAAATATACATTGATATTTTCGACAAATATATATTGATATTTTCGATTGTTCAGGGACATGCCTGCAATCGTTGATGTCTTTATGCATTTCCTTCTATTTTTTAATTAAAAAGTTTTCGGAAATGGGTGGCCAATTAACAATGCGTTTATGAACCTTTTGAAAAGTGCGCTTTATGGTTTATTTCTATATTTACTGTGTTTGGCATTAATTACATTCAGGTACATACAGTAAATTTGATCTAACTTGTATAGACGGCAACTTTAAAATGTAATAATAAATAATTATTCATGAAATGAGTGTCATTATGATAAAGCGATTATTATATATTTGATGTTGATTATCATTATTAATTGCATTTTCCGGGAATTTACTCTCACCTTTTTTGCGTGAAATGTTTTGTGTGACATATATATGTACCGAAAATATATATACGTAATTTTGTATAATTTCAATATTTTTTAAAAAAAGAATTATTGAAATAAATTGAACTTTAAGGTTATGACAAAGGTTACTGGTTTGTCCGTTCGTAAATCTGCTGTATTTTGCTATATTGTTTAATTTCTCGTATATATGAAGTCTAGCCAACTCATCGCCGCTTTATCCTCGTTACGCCACGAGCTAACATAATTAATGTTAAGGGGCACGCTTGTGATTAATTATGTATGATATAATTTGATATTAGGGAACATGCCCGTGGTCAATTATATCTGTTCTTTATTAAAATACTTAAAAATCAGTTGCGTGTTTGTTCGATAGATTTTTTGCGCTCCTGTTTTTTAAATGGTCGATCGCTACCAATCAGTGACCAACGAGGTGAGCTGAAATGTACGAGCGCGCAGGTATTATTTTTTCATTTCAGAATTGAACGTATGGATGAACCCTGTTCATGGGTAGTTACGTTTCTCATTTCTGGGCACCTCCATCTCCACGTTAGATGGCTGAAATTTATTAGGCGCTCGGTGCTCTGGAGTTGTTCATCCATTTCGTGGATTAAGCAAATGCCATCACCGGTTATCGCTAAGTTTTTTTTTGGGATGGGGGGGGGGGGGGTGGCGAGCGGGTGGGAAAACCCGACTCATCCTCTATAATTTGTTTTTTAAACAGCCGCCCTGCTCTAGTGCTGCTCTAGCTCTCTCTGCATCATACACAGGCTTTTTCGCTACCTGATAACTTTCGATCGTCTCAGGCCTTCTATATATTTCCTCCCGAGATCACTTGTACTTCGTGGAAACACGCTGCCAATCTCCCGTCACATGACACGTCGTTGCGGGCACAGGGGCTAGTTTTGACGGGGTGAGCGAAAGCGGTTTGCGGGGTCTTATCGAAACTGTCACTTTGCGTTCAACTTGTTCAAAGGAAAGATCGGTGCGCGAACACGAGATAACTATATATTATAAAAAAAAAAATCTCATCACTTCGATAGGATAAATTTTCAAATCGATAGGTATACGATAAAATGTCAAATCTATAGGTTTGCGATAAATTGATAGGTTTACATAAAATCGTGAAATGTCCAAAGTGGAATTGTTGAACGAGAAGTTGTGAATTTAATTCACGATGTGTACAGTAAAAATGAACCCAGAAATAAAATTTCGGGACGTCACGGTTGTCAAATTTCGTCACAGATTGTAGAACGCCGCAGACTAGTCTCATAAATTTTAATTATACTTTCCGTGGCCACAACTAACTGTATTAGGTCGACTTAAAGAACCTAGGTCGCGTCATTATCATTTTTTTGAATTATTTCGACATGATTTTTATTATTTTGTGTTTAATTTCACAATCACTTTTGTCGTTATACTTTCGACTCTGCGAATTTTCCTGTACACGTACGTCTCAAAATTGTATTTTTGCTTTCTTAGTGTATAAACCTTGGATCATATCAGAGAAGATCATTTTATGGTGCAAGGATTACGTCAAATTTTACTTGCAAATCCATTTAGGAGCGAATGAGGTTGTGAAACCTTGAATTTTGGATGAGATTCTACCAGCATCTTTGATGCAGACACACGCCGCAGGATTGATTGACGGCATAGGTTACACTGCTTCGAAAAAGTTTATCAATAAAAAAGGTTACAATTAAGATGGCGTATAAAACACGGAAATTCTGTCAAATTCGGATTGGGTCTGAGGAGGTTTCACCACGCCATCCACACACTCGGTGCACGTTCTCTCTCCTTCCATATAGACACCATTACTCTTTTTTTCAATTTCCCCAGTCTTATGTTTTCGGATAGTTTTTTTATGATAAAAAGTGCATTAGTTTTAAGACCCCGAATGCGCATGAAAATGATGTGGCAAAGAGCGGCTCGCCTGGCTTCGTTCGTACTACCACTATCGCCCGACCGAGCGCTTGCTCGTTCGCCTGCGCGGGCTCTCTCGCCGTCTGTATCGATTACCAATGTAGGTAATGTTGAGGCGAAGCTCGTTTTCTTTTCGGCATTCGCGCTAGCTGCTCTCTTGCGCATATATTGCCATTAACCAGAACTGGATCATCCGTCACATTTATCTGTTTGGCAGTTAAGGCCACGTCGCACAACAACAACTGCACGTCGAGGTGGCTGCGGTTCGATCTATATACGAGTGAGATTATATCGGATGATTTTATGTGAAATTGCATTGGTCGAAAAAAATATTGGATGATATTGGTGCTATGATCGTTTTTATGGATGGGCGATTGTTTCTTGGTCCTGCTCTCTGTGCATTTTTTTATTGAGTCTTGGAACGGGTTTTCTTGAACAGAACGTCCTTTGTTGTATTTATCCTGAATTTTGAATAAGATACGAAGTTGAATGTTTATGACCACAAAAGTCACAAGTTTACATTCACGTGTTTTTTATATACTTCAATTTTAATTATTTCTTGGTCCTTCTTTCTGTGATAATTTTTTGTCATTTCTTGATATGGCTTTTCTTGAAGAGGTGGTCTTAGTTGTATCTATTCCGATTAAAAAAAAAAGATATGATTGAGATAAGAAAAATAAGATAAGGATGAGAATCTCATGATTTATCAGCCATTTGACTTTCTAAGTTTGTTACACGAAAAAAATGTTTTTTTGATTTATTATTGATTTCATGTGAATCACAATCTGAAATGCGTGATCAATTTGTTTTTTATTGCAATGACTTTGAAGCGAATATTTGAATTAGAGATGCTGTACATGTATGTACACTCTGCGTCTAATCGCCAGATGGACAAAAATTGAATTCGTGCGTATTTAAAACGTACAATATATTAATGTAATATGCGGGGATATTTCAAATCCTTCGAATACCCAACTATACAAGTATGTGCCCGTGGAAGACATCACGTTACACTCTTCCCCTTGTCTTTTTCTTAATCTTTTCCCTATTTCAAAAGTAAATTAACAGCTTTAAACTCAATTTATGAGGCAAGTGGCGCTATTTGCACATGTTTTAGCTAATGTATTTCTCGTTTTTATTTGTATGTGTATGTGAAATTTGGAAGAAAACTCCAGGAAATCTTGTTCGTTTTGGCTTAGGTTGCAGGAGGTTTAGTGGCTTGTGTAGTCTGTATTTTCTTTCTTTACTCGATTTTTTCAGACACGGTAATCAACATTTATGTTTGGAATGTCTATTTCAAATTGCATAATCAATTTTTTTTTATTTTTTTTAGGTAAGTGGATGGTTGATTGCTGTGTTGGTTATATCTCTGAATGCGCAGTGTACTCGAACGACTAATATGAGTGAGTATTTTGCACGCATTTTTCATATTGCTGCGTTTTTATATTTCATGTTTGTATTATTGATGTGAGAATTACCCAATGTCAAAATACTGTATATTTCCAGCTTTACGTACGTTAGTCGCAGCTCAGTGGTACAACATCTGCCATATGTGCGGCGATCCCGGGTTCGATTCCCGGCTCGGGCTTTCGCTATTCGATCCCGAGGTACTGGTGAAAAAGTGCGATTAGAGGGGTTCAGAATATCCTGTTGTGTCTCACTTCAGTGATGATTGATCGTATTTTTTTTTTTTTAAAGGCCCCATTTTGTGCCAGTATATTCGGATGACATAAACGAGACAGCGACGGGAATCGAACCCGGAACCGTCGCCGAACTAATCTATGGAATCTATGGAAAGAATCGGTTTGCCTGATTCATTTTAATATGGCTAAAAGTGTCATTGATATATTAATTCGAGGTATACATTTTTTTTAAATCCGCTCTATTTTTTAAAGTGTTTGCTCAATCTCTTGGAATTTCTCTGCGAATATAATATCCGAGGGTGTGGCACCACATTTCGGGTAAAACAGGAAGCATCTCTCATTGTCAGTCACACTCGACTTGTCTCAACCGAACTCAAATTCCGTGTTGATCAAGTGAGAAAAAAAAATTAAACTGCGTTTTTGAGATATTGAGCGAGTTTTCAAAGTGACATTAATTTAGTCTGCGCGGACTTGACGGGCTTGTGTCAAAAAAGGAAGATTTCGTATGCTTCTGTTACGATGTTGCCGTTTCCTTTCCCTTCGTCTTCGGTTGCATGCTGCCTCTATTCGTTTCATCCACTCCCTAGCCTCTTCACTTTTTTGGGAACGAGGAATTAAAGCCATCGTAATACCCCGAGTTTTCCTTTCCCTGTATGCTGAGACGATTTTCCAGTTCGCGATCAACTAGCTGACACCTTTTTTTAAAACCCATTCATCACAATGCTGATGGCCACACTCTCTAGTAATACACATATTTCATCAGCAGTTCAAATTTTCTTTATACACATTAAAAAAAAATAATAATATATAATAATTTGCAAAGAAAAAATTAACGTAGAATGGTGTCTATCTCAAAGTAAAATCCACAGTATGTACGCGAATGAAGACGAAAATAAAAATAAAATTGAGACATACTTGTACATTAATATTCGTCGGACCGAGACGAGTCAACGATGAACAAGATTGTGAAATTAAACACAAAATGATAAAAGTCATGCTGATGTTAGAAGCATCATAATTACGCGTTTCGAGGTTCTAAATCAGCATGACTTTACCATTGTGTGTTCAATTTCACAATCTCGTTCACCGTTGACTCGTCTCGGTTCGACGAATATTAATGTACAAGTATTTTTATTTTTCTCTTCATACGCTTACGTACTGGGGATTTTACATTTTTTAAAATAGACAAATGACTTCTAGGATATCTGTTTCAAATAGCTAGTAGTCGATATGTCAAAATATAATCAAAAATTTATGTGCATAAGAACAAAAATTAATCTGGAGATGCACATGGGGTACACACGCCACACGCCGAACCGCAACGATGTAGACGAGCGAGATTGCAACAAAATGCAAAATGATAAACACACGTTACTTTGATATTCGAAACAGGATAATTACAATTATATTATTATTGATATATTTTACATTTTATTGGAATTATTGTGTTTCGAATAGCCAAATAATAATAACGCGTGTTTATCATTTTGCATTTTGTTGCAATCTCGTTCGTCTACATCGTTCCGGTTCGGCGATTTGTATCTCGTGATTATTTTTTGTTATTATGCTCATTAATCACCTGACTCTACAATGTGCTGTCAAAATATAATTTAAGGATCTTGAACACTGGTGGTTAGGCCGTTTTCTACAATATAGTTCGCCAGACTTTGTACCGGACCACGTTTTATGTAATCGTGAAAATTTTATGGATTAATATGATAAATTAAAAAGTATGGTAGGACTTTTGCGTGGGAAATGCTAATGTATGAAAGCGTTCGATTACCTACGCTCTTAGACATTTATCGTTTTTTTATCCGCGGACTATATGCCTTGCGAATGACGTGACAAGCGGATGTTGTGTCGCGCGACGAACGACAACCTATTTTTTCCTAATCACGAACGGAGTTAAGGTAGAAGCTTGCGTGTAAAAAACAATAATCCCATCTTTATGCGATTTCGAAGCAATATGCAAATATCTAGCTCGTACTTATTATTCAGATATTACAGTACATATGTCTTAACGTTGAGGCCGGGGTTGGCCTGTGCGCTAGGTTGCTACAGTTACTCGGATCTCTTTTTTAATTTTGCGCGTAAGGGAATAGAGGTAAGGGTGAAGGGGGGGGGGGAGGGGGAAGAAGGATTTAAATTTTCCGTCTTTTATTTTTATTGTAATAGGATTAGTGTATGACGTTTAGTTGTGAGCTCTCGTATCCGTTCTCGGCGCGTCCGCCGGAAGGCGGAATAAAAAATGGACTTTTTATCGGTTGTCAGTGAGACCGGCTTACCGGGAGTACTGATACAGCGAGGCCTATTCGCTAGAGACGCGCAGTCATCTCTTATGAATAACTAAGACTGTCGCTGCTTTATCTCTTCGGCATTAAAAATGGAGAGGTAGATTGGAAAAAAGAAGTTTTTATTATAACTTAGTATTTTTGCTTTTAAATTTTCGTACAAATTTCATGGCGCAGAAACAAAACAAAAAAATAAATTCAATTCAATGAATTTATTTATAAAAATTTAATTTTTGTTTTGTTTCTGTATCATCACATTTGTAGACAAATTTTAACAGAAGAAAACTAACTTATAATTCGCTAAAGAGGCTCATTCATTTCTTATGAAAAACTAAAGCCCTTATTTCACTACGCTACTAGTCGCTGCGACTGCACGCGGTAGTCGCTGTCTGTTGGCGAGTAGAATTGAACATGTTTAATTCTACTCGCGCGAGCGACGAGCGATGACGTCGCGGGAATAACCCTGTTTGCTGTACTGATGCTGCGATTTGCGCGCTACGCGTGCAGTCGCAGCGATTTGTAGCGTAGTGAAATACAAGCTTAAGACTGTTGCTGCTATATCTATTCAGCGTTAAAAATGGAGAAGTAGGTTTGAAAATAAAAGTTACAACATCTTAAATAACATCTTAGCAGCCCAACGGAAACGAACAAAAATGTTACTGGTATACTGGCTAAATATTATTAATATTTTTTTTCCAAATAAAAATTTACGTTGAATTAAAAAGCTTGAATCCGTTCTATAACCAATTGTTACCGTCTGTTACCAATAAAAACCAATGAAAACTTTCAAATTTATGGGCTTTAATTTTTTTGTCCATGAAAAAATTGTTTTGCTTCAGAAAACATTTTTCTGCTGATTTGTTATCGCCATTGTAATGCAAACTATTAACTCGTATAATTTTTCAAAATAAATTTTCGGTAATTTTTAAATTAAAATTGTAAGCTTTTATTGATGCATGCATAGTACCGTAGTACTGTGGTGAATTCTTCCTGTTAGAGCACTCGGGCAGGAAAGTATTCCTGTTGTAGCATTCTGCTGCATAACAAATGATTATGTTCATTAATTGTTTATTATTTAGTATATTTTGGGAATCATTACCGCTTAGATTGTAAAGAATGTTTCCGCTTAAGTCAAGAGAACCGGTGTTGGATTCCGGAAAAATGTGAATTTCCAAGTTTCTCACGATGTTTAATTTTACAGAAGTAATTTCAGTTTTGGACTCTGCATGCGTAGTCTGTTGTAAGGTTGCGGAGAATTTCGCGGCTATTTGAGAAGTCTGCTGAAAACAAATGTTCTAAACTGTTGGTCAACTTTGTCGTATTTTGCACCTGGGACTATTGGGACTGCTTCTATTTTCAATCGAACGTCCCTCGTAAAGCCCCAGACTTAGAAGTCGTTTTCTTGGGTTTCCCCCTTCGACCAGCGCTGCCTCCCCGCTATTTTTATTCAGATTGCTAATTATGTGCCTCGGAAATAGTTAAGCGGATTTACTGAAGAGGAGCGAGAGAAGAGGGGAGTGCGGGACAGACAGACGTTAATGCCGGGCGGAACGCGCGGGAAAGGCGGCAAGGAGCGGCGGAGGGCGCGGGGGCGCGCGTGACGGTCGTTGTAATTACTCTGACAGAAAGCCGAATGCGGACATCGCTCTTTCACGTACCGGATAAATATTCAACGATTTTGGCTTTGCCAATGGGAATCTCTCATTCTATTTCGTCCGCCATTTTGTCCCTGTTCGTGTAACATCAGTAGGCGGACGTATACAACTTGTCGCGATAAATACTGAGTAGAACACCCGGGATGACTTGAGTGGTCTACTATTAGCAAAACTGGCGCTGCAGTACGACCCGTCTAGCCCAGTCGGTATTGCAACATACTGTGGTGCGGGTGGTCCCCTTTTCGATTCCCGACGCAGGTTCTCGTTTATTCGATCCTGGGGTACTGGTGAAAATGCGCCCCTCCATAAAATGTTCTTTCGAGGCGATTGGAGGGGTACATAATTTCTTGCAGTGCTATTCACTGCAGTGAATTAAAAAAAAAATCCAACGCTGTGTATTTTCAGTATCCGCTTTGAAAATATTCAAAGAAGCTTGGGCAACTATCGCTTGCATTGATTATGCCGTGTTTACTTAAAATAATGACAGTTTTAGTTAGTAAGTAAACAGAACGCCTAAAATATTCACATTTCTGCAGTTTGATTGTTTATTTGTCTTTTGTGATCAGAAATACCAGTAGCTTAAAGCAATATTAAATCGTGCTCATAAATATGTATTTGGAAACAAATGTGTTATTCTAATACTCTGCTCTGTTTATTCGTTGACGTTGTTTTCAGACAACGTGGTTGTGGTCCGTTCCTAGGAACTGGTTCCTTTTTTGAGAAACATAGGAACGTCTAGGTTCCTTTTAATTTTCGAAGAACTGGAACGAGAATTGGAACAGGGGGTTCCTTTTCTGTGTAAATGGTTTCTTTTGCCATAACCTTCAATTTTCGAAGAGTTCAATTTTTTAAAGTTTGTCGATAGCGGAACCGACTGTATCCGCAAATCGGCATTTGGCCTTTAGATGTGTTCCCGTAAATTTTCATGTGGTTCCCGTATGTCAAGAAGAAAATAAAAATTGCGTGGTAATCTTTATTTATCTATCTTTATTCATCTAGACACACACCGTCACCATATCGTGGTATTGAAACAGTATTTTTAATCGTAGAAGCGATTAAGTTCCAGGTTTGCTTTAATAACTAAAAACTAAAACTGGAACTGGTTCCTTTTTTCATCAGAGGAACGGGAACTTCCATTTCAAAAGTAACGAACCCATCATTATCATTGGTTGTGAATTTGAATCCAACTCGAACGGGTTAAAAAAAAGGTTAGGGAAACTGCAAATCTACTCTATTTTTTTGTGAACCACCATACGTTTAGTTAACTCATTTTTGTTGGCACTTGGAAAGGTGCCACCATGCAAAGCAGATTCATCCGTCTAATATATGTCCAAGACCTTTTTACTCGCCACGGGGTTGCAACCCATGGCCTGCGTGGGTGGGGGGAAGACTGGTGAAGCGATAATTAAACACACAGTAGGTCTATATATAGGATAAGCTATTCTGACTCACGCTGTTCGGTAATTGCACGGTAGCAGTGACTGTATCCGAGGCCCCGCGCGCGGTATCGCAGTATTTTTTTTTTTGTTTCGATTTTTCTGCATGTGGACTACGTATACGAGGTGGAGTTTTTTATTATTTATTTTCTCCCATCGTGTTTGTGTGTGGAGTTGCGTAGACGCGGAGAGAGGCAGGAAGTTATCACTCCGGGACTCGACTGTATCTACCGTAGCCCGACGTACGTACAGGGGTTGGATAAAATAATGGAAACAGACCCGTTTGTGTACCTCATTTAGCTGTTTCCATTAATTTGTCCAATCCCTGTATATATATACGGCTATAGGAAGATTTTCTCGTATTGGAAACGGCTATAGTCACCCTAATTATAGTGTTTTGAAGTTGGGATGCGGATAATTAACGGTTATATCCAGCCAGCAAAAGGATTATACCATTTATCTTTGTCCAATTTATTTTTTGCTGTTTTGTTGCCAGCTTATTCGCTGCTGGCTCGAAGTCGTTGCTGGTGCGCGCAAGCTGTCGATTCGCCGTCAAGAATTATCATGTCGTCTCCTTATGTCGTAAACGAATCTGCATTGCCAAATTCAAGTTTATATTTTGTACAAAAACAATGTAGTGAAAATATATTAGAGAAGAAATAAATAACAAATAAGTTTCATTTATTTTAAATACCTAAATAATTAGCCGTGTTATCAGTTTACCAGCAAGACATGTGTAGAAATTGGCCACGTTTAAACTACGTTTAAATTATTACATTGAATTAGGTAATTTGAAAATATCAATATATGATTTAGTTTGTAGAAGCGAAGGTTGAAACTGAGATTATACTACTGCAGTGTTTCTCTAACCTTTTGACTCGCTGGGCCTTTTTAGCCTCAATTTCAATGGTGGAGCCCCTTAAAGATTGCCAATTTTTATGGCAAAGCCCCATTTAATACGAGTTATTAGCGTTTAATTATTTATTCAATTTCCCAGAAGTAGCCGCGGAACCTCTGAGAAATTGCCTCAGAGCCATAAGGGCTCCGCGGAGCCCATTTTGGGAAACAAGGGTCTACTGTATGTTGATCTCGTCGAGTTGTTGTCAGTCGCCACAGCGTCGCCCGGTAGACGATGTTTCTTGCTCGCGAATCGCAGTCACTCCACATTGGCCTATAGGCAGCATTCAGACAAACGTTGTCCTTTTGCGATTCTCGTAAAAATCACTCACCGGAAGTTTCAGATCAAGAACGACTCCCGTCTTGTTTGTAAGGCTCGCATGCTGCTTCGATTTGTATTGATTTCCGAAGTTCGTTAAAGAACGGTATATACATGGATACATCTGGGGGGGGGGGAGTTCTCCCCATTGTTGCTGCATTCTGCAGTCTGCCTTTGCCTATCTCGACCGCGCTATTGGCTATTTTCGAACTGTGCACGTTAGATATAGCGACAACAAATTAACTGATACCATATTGAGTGTTATTGTGTACATCTATTTTTGGGCAATATTGAATAACATATTGTTTACACAGCGTGCG
The DNA here is from genome assembly GCA_033995665.1 of Melogona broelemanni. NCBI lineage: Eukaryota > Metazoa > Arthropoda > Diplopoda > Chordeumatida > Chordeumatidae > Melogona > Melogona broelemanni. The sequence goes on from JAUJYS010000531.1 coordinate 15,764, forward strand.
ATGCCTGATGGAAAGCTTCATTAAAAAAAATATTGAAGAACAATATCCGTGACCAAATGAGATAGAAACTCAGCCAGCGATGCTAATTTCACCCGCAGGTCTACGCCAAACCGTATAAACTGGGTAATATCAATCAAATCAAATCAGGATATATAAAAGCTTATACACTATCCTATAAAATCTTGATTAGGATCAAGAGTTCATGAGCATAGAAACAAAATTAATTGCGAGATGCACATGAGGTAAATCGCTAAACCGGAACGATGGAGACCAACAAGATTGAAACAAAATGCAAAATGATGAAAGCGCGTTACTTTGTTGTTCGAAACACATTTTTGGAAACTGCTTAAAAAAATGTAAATGTAACGCGCTTTTATAATTTTGCACTTAGTTGCAATCTCGTTCGTCTCCGTCGTTCCGGTTCGGCGATTTACCTTTTGCGCATATCGTGACTAAATTTGTTTCTATGATCGTAAACTTTTGATTACCGGTACATCAAAGACGAACAGCTGATCAATGTAGCAGTCTAATCATCTGAGTCTACAATGACATCTCCTGACGATTTTTTGAATTAATGACCGAAAGACATTGATAGGATGGTAGGGCGTATGCTTAAATATTTAAAATCAGTATATTATAATTAGTAAGTAGAAAAACATTTTGATAACAAACGAAAATGCATTTCGTCAGAAATAACGCTTTTATTTTATAGTAAAAACCTTCAAAGCAGTAATATATTGATCTGCTTCACGAATGATGTTAAGGGACATGCTTGTGGTCTTTCGTGGTAGATTTGTGTACAACTAAAATTCTCATACGAGCGTAGCCAGTTCATTGTTATTTTTTATTTTTGTGGTAAAATCCGCTCACTGAATGAACATTACTGTTGGAGATTCTGAACCCTTTGTGGAAGCCTGCGCCGGGAATGGAACCCTGGACCATCCGCTCAGTATTATGTTGCAATACCCACTGAGCCACTGATACGTACATATTTTACCACAGCGTGGCGCTGAAACCGTAAACCACACGCTTCTCTAATGTGTTTTCTATGTTGAAGCTATCTCACATAGGAACTCGAGTATACAATTGTAACCGTGCCTTTGTAGTGGGGGGAAGGGTAGGTCCGTGTCAATATATTTTTTATATAAATCACCGTAGTGCCTAGTGCACTACAGGATTACTGCGCCCTCATGTCTCTATGGAGATATGCGAGGGGCAGGAGAGGGAAGGGATGGGGAATGGCAGCTGGAATAGCCATCCTGTAGGATCTACCCTAAGCTCTGGACTCCCTAATGGAAGCTTAGGGGTGACGCCATTACCCCAGGCTAACGAATAAACGAAAGTCTGCGCCGGGAATCGAACCCGGGACCGTCAGCTTGCCATACCCACTGAGTTGTCATACCCCTGAGCCATCGGTACGTACGGACGAGCCCCGCAGTGTATATCGAACGCGGCACCGAATTTGTATATGCGCATCTACGGTCAATGGATGCAGGACGAACTGTACTTCATGGCCCAGAGGAATTGGATGTTTCCATTTCTATATTCATGCCCTCTGTTTACCAAACTGTTTGGCAAAACCACCTGCCGACGGGCATGATCGTTTGTGGAAGCACCAACGTACAAGCCGAGGCTAATATGTATGAATACATGTTCGATGCCAATTGCCTTATTCCCAATGTACGGTTACTGCATGCACGCGTATTTACACGAACATGCGCACTTTGTTAATAATGTATTATGCTTGCGTTTAACTGGATTGTTCCGCATATGAGAGTGTGGTCGTAATGCCGATATGAAAATTAACGTTATTTGATGTGCTAGAACTTTTTACCCGTCTGGTTTGAACTTCCAGACAAAATTGCAACCAATTTTGATCGCTCACTTTTTTCCCGACAACAGTGGCAAATGTCGCAGTGTCACTACAGGAGTTTCTGTATACCTTTGTTTTAATTCCCAAGAAGATTATCTCCCAATCGTGTTGTATCAATATGTGAGGAGCACGTTTTCGCCAGTACCCCAGGATCGAATAAAAGAGAGTCTGCGCCGGAAATCAAGCCCGGGACTGCCCGCACTAGTTATTTGTGAAATACATTTTCACCACTTCTCCTGGATCGAATAAACGACCCCCCGGATATCGAACCCGGGACCGGCGCACCGCAATTGGTTGCAATTAACGACTAGGCTTCGACGAGTCGTATTACTTAATACGACCAGTATCGTAGATCAAATATTAAATTATCGAATATTTCAATGCAATATTAAATTTGGGCATTGTTTCCTTGAGAAACTATCTCTATTCATTTATTTGCACACACATTTATGTCAGGCTTCTAAATATCGAATTGAAATGCCATTCTAACTAAATTATATTATTTCTGGCATCCAACCATACATTAACTGCATTCCTCTGATCCACAAAATTTCAAAACTTTTTAAAACCAGAAGGCAATTTTTTTTACTAAAAGGGCCCACAGACAAACCAACAAAACACATCCCTTTGCCTTTAATACATAGAAGTTAAAAGTCCTCTAGCAAGACAAAAGTTACTTCAAAAACGTCTCTCATAAACCTTGTTTAGAGAAATTGCGCAAACCTATGATACTCCAAGCGAGAAAGTTTATAAAGCCGCACAAAGCTTGCAGCTGAACTTGTACTTAGTCTTTTTTTTCTAGATAAAGAAATGTTGCTTTCAGCCAAGTACTCAGCCGTGGTAGCCGCTAGGGAATGACAATCTCATTACAAAAATAATACCTAGACTTAGCTTTTGCCGACTGTTTTCCCTGCGATTTACCAGTTGGCATACTGTATTGTCGTGACTTTTCTTATTCTACTCTTTCAAGACTCAGACACTGCTCATTTACCACACTCAGTTTTGCACTTTAACTTTAACACTGTTTATTCGTTTTCACATTCAACAGCTCTTTTACATTTAAACTCACTTTGGCACAATGCTAAGAACCAGCACGTAGCTGGTTTTTGGTATTTGTTTGACTCTGTTTGGCTGCCCCTGAACTCTACTACAACTCAATCAAATCAGAACGGACTCACCCCTGTGGAACGGCTGGAATTCGCGCACTTTTCGGGAACACACTTGGACGATGGCAGGGGGGAGAGAGAGATTCTTGGACTTCAGATGCTGGAGCCCTCTTTGTTCTTCTTGAAAGGGGTTTTGGGGGGCTCCTGCCTCGCTCCAAAACGGCACTCTTTCTGGCGAATTCCGGAAGCCTGATCAGAGGGGTTTTTGGGGGGCTCCTGCCTCGCTCCAAAACGGCTCACTCTCTCTCTGATTCTCCAGTCGCCGGTCGTTGCCCTCTTCTTTGTTCTCTTGCTCTTTCTCTCTCTCTCTCTCGCTCTCCCTGTCCGATGCACGTCCTCACTCTTCAACTCCTCGATCGTCACTGTCGTTCCCCCGTTCCTCTCTTCTGCTCGCCAGTCGCCCGTCGTGCGCTCCTGTGCCACAGGGGTGAGCGGGTGTATGGGCGGAGCTAGGGCTGGACAAGGGCCGAGTGGCCTTGCCCTAGCTCCTCCTAGCGGCCGATTTGGCAGGAGGGGAGGGGGCAAGCCGTCTCCACGCGACAGTATACACAGTGTACATGCATATTTCGCAATCGACCGAAATAACCACAGTCTATGCTTTAGATGCATCTGATGGTATTTGAATATTCGAATAAATTCAATGGACCTAGCTTTAATGGCTATTCAAATGTATTGGTTCGAACATTCCTTCATTGTATTGGTTCGAGTTGCATTCACATACTCGTTTTTTATTTTGAATCACTGTAGTGCTAATCACTACAGGATTTATACCCCTCGTGCCGCTATGGCGATATGTGAGGGGCAGGGAAGGGAAGGGAAGGGAAATGGCAGCTGGTATAGCCAGGCTGCTTTCACCCCTAAGCTCTGGACTCCCTAATGGGAGCTCAGTACCCCAGGATCTATTAGTGGCTCAGTGGGTATGGTCACATTCTACTGCGCGGGTGGTCTCGGGTTTGATTCCCGGCGCAAGCTTTAGTTTATTCGATCCTGTGGTACTGGCGTCACCCCTGAGCTTTCAGACCTTAGGGGTGGATCCTGTAGCCTGGCTATTCCAACTGCCAATCCCCATCCCTTCCCTTCCCTACCCCTCGCACATCTCCATATAGACATGAGGGTGCAGTAATCCTGTAGTGCACTAGGCACTACGGTGATTTAAGAGGGAAACAAATAAAAAATAAACGAGAGCCTGCGCCGGGAATCGAAACCGGGATCCTGAGTTTCCGGAGTTTTTTCAACATGCACGGTCGGCACGTAATTATGTTTCAGTTGACCAGGGTTTATTTTAGCTAAAGCTCAAACTGGTTGAGTTTATACCTTACTCCTAGAGGCCAACACATATTAAAAAAATAATAATAATTAAACCCGCTCTGTGAATTATGGTTTGAAGCCATAGAGAGGTTTTATTTATTATTATTTTTTTAATTTTTAAAACTTTTTGAAACTTTAAATTTTTTAAAACCTCTCAGTGAATTATTGCGCATCCGATCATTAAGCGTGCTCGCTCACCAACCAGCGGATCTGGGTTCGATTCCCAGAGCAGCCAATCATTGATCGGCTCGTGGTACTGCGCGGGGAAAGGCAATGGCAAACCACCCTTGTATTCTGCCAAGAAAAAACGCAGGGTGTTGGGGGATCGAGGGTCGGAGTCCGTAGACGACACGCTGTTGTTAAAACCAGTCCCAGGACTGACAAACCAACCAACCTGTGAATTAGATTGATGTTCCATGGTTGAACCGATTCGGGCAAGAACCCCAATTCATTTTATCAATTATGAGTTTTAAATTAGAGCTCGGTTTTGTGCTCGGCGAATCTTTGCTTGGCGAGCAACTTTGACGAACTTTGCAAGTATAAATAAGTGATCAGAGTTGGTAGAAACGTACTCGGCAAGCTTGTTTTATTTATTTTTTGGCTCGCGATTGCTGACGTCACAGATACCGAGCAAAGATTTCTCGAGCAAAAGCTATAATGTAAATCCCGGATAAAAATTGCTCGCCAAGCAAAGATTCGCCGAGCTCTAATGTAAATCCTGTTTAAGACAAACACAAAATGTTCGTCTAATTTTTTGGCTCTCGTCATCAAATCGTTATCTGGGTAGCAATTAATGTGAGTTATTATTGATAAGAATAAAATGAGCATTCAACAATGTAACATGCAAACGAAACACGAAATTACAAAAGCGGACTATCCCATTGCAGAAAACACGAAGTCGAATTGCGAGCAAAACTCTAAATGTTAAATGGAGACCCGCTCAAGTTGAACCAATTACACGTTTGTTAATAGGAATAGTGGGAAAACCTAGAACAGATGTACGGTTCACCATCTTTATATACATACGACGATTCGCTCGCCATGCATATGGGTAGTCGTGAGTGGTAGATAGATACTCGAGCACGCTGTTAGACCAACGGTTATGATAATACAGATTGCATTTTGGATGAGTTTTATTTTCCACCGATTTTCCTCACAGCCACTCTTTTTCATTTGTGACTCGCGCGCAAGAGAGCGTTTTCTCGTAATTGGGGTACTATGCAGTACCGAGGCTCTCTCACTCGGTGCTTAATAAAGTTAAAGAGATTCACTTGACTGCTCCGCGAAATCGGCGTGAAATTATTTTCCGGGAAATCCCGGAGAGGATTGGAGTGGCTTAGAGAAGCCCAGTGTCCCAGACGGAGACAAACAGACCGAGAAAAGCATTGCCACTGCGTTCAATTCGGTGCAGTGTTATTGCATCCGACTACTTATGTCTCGAGTGCTGCCCCATCCCTTTTGTTGGAAATTAGTCGCATACTGTGTATTCTTTCACGCAAGTTTTGCTAGCGCTGATCTGAATAGATGTTGTTAAGTAGGTTCTGTACGTCCAATCTGGCCGAGTGGAGAGCTTGCTCGCTCACCAACCAGCGGATAGGGATTCAATTCCCGGTGTAGCCGGATTTGTACGTGACACTACGCGGGGGCATTATGCCAGGAAAACTCAAGAGGCTCCTGCTCCCTAAAGTCACCAGGTGTCGGGGGATCGAGGGTCGGGTTCCGGAGACGACACGTGGGATACAACGTTATTAGATGGTGTTAAATAGGTTGTCAACAGTTGTCGTTTCACGTTTGATTCACCCTTTGTTCGGACAAACATCTGTGTAGCTTTTCTATGCATCTCTGATGTAGCTCATGTCAGTGTATGGACCAGTGGGTTGTGGTTTCGAACCCGTAAACAGGTTTGCGCGTTGGACACATTGCGGGTCAATCAAATCGGTCGTCAACTAAAAATAAACATCATACAAGTTGGTGAGTTATAAAGTTTATGAACGTGTTATTGAAATATTTATTTCGCTTGCACATCATTGAGATGAATATATCAGTTTCAGATTACCATCGCCACGTTCAGTCGGTTCCAGTATTGTGATCGAATAAGGTGCCACGATCCCGGGTTCGATTCCAAGCGAGGGCCCACGTTTATTTGACTCTAGAGCACTGTTGGAAATTGTCATGACAGTGATTGCAAACAAAAAGATTCCATGATTTACAAAATTGTAAACAGCTTCCTCTACTACAACGCCTCATACACTCGAATTTATTTTTACATTTTGCGAATATTCTATATTACTACGTACAGTGGCTCAGTGGGTATGGCAACATCCTACGGAGCCGATGGTCCCGGGTTCGATTCCCGGCGCAGGCTTTCGTTTATCCGTTAGCCTGGGGTACTGGCGTCACCCCTGAGCTTCCATTAGGGA
>JAUJYS010000532.1:0-22519 GCA_033995665.1 Melogona broelemanni
ACTGACTTTCGCTACGCGCCCCACTCGACACCGTATTTTCAGGTCGCTCATGTCTTGAACGTGTAACTTAGCCGACATTCGATACCGAGAAATGGGAAACGGAATTTCATGTTATCATCACACCCATGCGAGGAATGCCGACACTGTCTATTGTCGCTAGCTCGTGCTCTGTAGGACTATTTAAACTGTTTTTGGAAATTCAGTCAAGCCAATCAACATCACAGAAAGGGAAAAAATCCGCTGGTCCAGTGGTTAGACTGTGTATGGGCAAAAGTGCAAATACAGGGTTCGAGTCCGAATCGGTTATTTCGTTATACACGGATGGAAGTAAAAGTGGGGAGATGGGACTTCAATGCGAAGACGTTGGTAGGTTCATCCAAAAAATAAATAATTTAATAATATAATAATAAAAAAATAAAGTGTAGATGCAATCAGGTTGAAGTTTTCATTAATTTAACAGGCTCCTTTATGTGTCTGAGACGCATCCATTTCCGTTCCACTGAACACAATTTCGATTCGATTAGGCTTACAAGAGATTGGTTATTTACGGGAGGCGTCTCGGAAGTCAAAATCGAAATTAATTTTAGAATTGGGCGAACGAAATTCGCTTCCTGCCCAGACACCGATTTTTTTTTCTCTCTTCACATCTGCCTGCCAAACACGTTTCGCGAAGCCTATAGCAGACTTGAAAAATTCATTTTTTTAAAAGATGAAAATTCTACGGCGCCTTTCACGCCACACTACGCAACCATCAAAACGTACTAGACTATTTTCATATTGACATCATTGTGTGGCCGGCTGGCCTAGTCGGAACTGCTTCCGACTGTGGTGCGGACAGTCCCGGGTTCAATTTCCGGCGAGGGCTCTCGTTTATTCGACGAGCCGGGGTACTGGTGTCTCCTCTGAGCTTACATTAGGGAGCCCAGAGCTTAGGGGTGAAGGCAATCTCAGAACGCATTACAAAGAGCCGTAAGGTAAACAAAATCTCATGTAATGCATGATATAATAACCTACCAACACTATAATTAAAGTTACCGTATCGTCTCCTGAATGGTACAGGTTACATCTCGTTTTTATATAATAATTCGGTTGAATAAAATAAAATAAAAATATCTTGAAAGGACTGATATCTGATGTCACGCTGCAATTCAATTAAAACGAGCCTTACAGTGACGCATTCAGAATATCATAATAATCACAGATGTCACTCTTAACTTTGACGACGACACCCCAAATACACAGATCGCAACGCCACTCGCGTTTAAACGTGTGAACGGACTATGCCGCTAGTAGTGTAACAATTTTCTATTATCACAGATTACACATGCAAACCTACTTAAGCTTAACCTCAAGGCCTCCACAAATAGAATGCCAACCCCATTCCATATTGAGCCAGACGCGTCATATTTAGCGAGTGCTTAGTCACGGAAAAATGCAACAACGAGGATGAAGGCAGACGCGCGTCAATGAGGAAAAGAGTAGAAGAAAAAAAAATCAAATAAGACAGAATATATTACCTGTCACATTACGCGTCATTATAATTTAACCGACGTGATCGAAATAGCGTCGGGTAATGAGAGCAGAAGTAGGCCGTAATAATAATAATACGGGCGGGGAGTGAGATGAGAGAGAGAACTTCGAGCGCGTCGCGTCAATCCGCCGGTGACCACGATATCATCAGCACGTATTCATCTACGTTACTTGTACGAAGGATTTCCAAAAAGTAAGTTTCGATACGCTTTAAAAAATATATTTGATAGCGCTGAATCCTGTTAGAGGTCAGGCAGTAATTAACTATACACCAGTGAATTGAAGATTAGGAGCCGTTGTTGTTACAATCGAGGATGAATTAAACATTTGGGGTATCCTAACCTAGGGATAACGTAATCGCACTGAATTATTTTTTGTACAAGCAAGTTTTCGTAATATCATAATACCAACTGTATAATTTTTATTAATGTCAACGTGTTCATTAAAAAAAAAATTTTGAACAACATTCTACTTCTCATATGTTGTTGTTAAATATCCTTTTTTGATCAGGATAGCCCGCATTTTTAATTCATCCTCAATAAACATACACCGTGAGGCGGAAAAATGCATAATTTGGTCTAGCTCACACCAAGCCTGCTTTATCCGATTTTTTAGCTCATCAACGCTGCTTATTTTTGCATTGGATAATTTCTCTTGCTTCTTAAAGAATTCGCTTTGCACCATATTTTTTGTTTTCTCGAAGAAATGTTATGCCCATTTTTATTTTCTTCAGTGAACGCAATTTTTAAGCGGACGAAAGAATCAATCGTGCATTTGCAGTCTGAGAAAAGCCCTGCGATGAGAAATTGGTAGCGCGATATTCAAATTTTTAAACGAAGACATCTTATCATTTGTACTAATTTAAATAAAAATTGGAACATCTTTGATAGAGAGTTATTAAATATATCATTATAAAAAAGGTTATGGATTTTTGCGCCTCACCTTGCATATAATTTTATAAAGCATAACGTAACTTATTTTCTGGAGATACCTCATGCCGGTACCTCGTTCATCGGTTATAACGCATGCAAAATTGCGTTGAAAATGAGGTTGGTGATCTCAGGCGGATATGTCATGAGGAGCGCTCGCAATCAACGAGGCCTTCCAATAGGCATAGTGCGGGGAGGCATGCGGCAATTAAGGAGAAGCCGCGGAAATTATCGAGCGAGAGATGGAGAGAGAGAGCACGTCCGACTTTTTTATTTCATTCAACTGCAATCAAAATGAACGTAAAACTCCTTTATCTGTACTGTAATTGCTGAACGACAACCGACGAGAAGATTATATTTTTTTTACTGCCGCGATATTCGATGTAGATTCGATTGAACGATATAGACATGCCATCAAGCGATTTTTAATTATCCGCCACTCTTATCGAATCATTTCAAAGAATATTATCATTTCCCCTTTAATATTTTCTGTTTTAAATTCATCTCATTACTGTGATTTTTATTTGACATCACTGCCGTGTGTTACCACTGCAGTGGATAGCGCTACAGGAGATTCTGTGCCTATCTAAACGCTTAAAAATCGAGGGTCACTCTTTCAACAGTACCCGATGATGTAATACACAAGAGCCAGAGCCTGGTATCGAACCGGGGCCACCGCACCAAAGGCAGGTGCTCTAACGACTGTATTTTGCATTTACTTCTTGAAAACCGATTAAGAATAAATACTAAATACATGCTACATAAACAAATAAACAAAAAAAAATTGTTACAAAACCAAAGGTATCCATGTATACAATCTGTACAAGAAAAAAATATACGTTACTAGCCTATATTACAGGTAAACAGCTTACATAGGTCGAAGTATTCTTAGGAGCTGTTATTTGTAACGTTGCTGTTTCTGTCATCCTTGTGGTCATGGATAAAAATTAATTCTAAAGTTTACAGACTCTGAATTCTTAAAACAGAGCTTCAAGTTTTTAGTTAATTCAAAGCAAAGATAAATCTTATTAAAATAAAGGCTTAAGGGCAAACCGAATACCAAGTCGCAAAAATAATAACATTGATCTTCTCCAATTTCATTCGGATTTATTTGTTGTGGTCGTGGACAATGTCCACTCTGTTTGTATTTTAATCCAAAGCCGTTCCAGATCGAGCGCAATTAGAAATACGGATACGAACTATCGACCCGGTCACGTGACCGCTCCCGCCCAGTAACAAAAAAAAAATCTCTTGGCTGCTAGAGGATTGGAGAAGCCAGCGCGAAAGGGTTGTTATTATTTCGAGCAACGAAAACCTCAACGCCCCCCACTCCCCATTCGGCTCCATAAAAAACGTGGCCTGTAATAACATTAACGTCGGACGCCATGTTTCTCGCCGCAGACGTTCCAGTCTCAATCATTATTTATTGGCGAATGATAGGGTTCGACGGAATCAGAATAAACACTAATCACGAACGTGCGAAAATCACCGTGGTGCACTCTATAGTGATCATCGCTCGTCCGGTCTTGGCACACGCTTCCGACATATAGGGGTTGGCCAAAATAATGGAAACAGCTCTATGAGGTGCACAAAAGGATCTGTTTCCATTATTTTGTCCAACCCCTGTACATCTGTTGATGGGGATCGCGTTGCCACTGTAGGAAGGGGGGTGGAGTGGCGATTTTTACAATTACCTGATTGAACCGAGACAGACCACCCACCCACATGGGAAGAGGGGGCGGTTCGAAAAGTTCGTGGAAACAGTTCCATCGAACAAACGATTTTCTCTGACGGAAGAGAATAAGGAATAAAAAAGCCGTCTCCCAACGTTCATTTGTAATGCTCCGAAAGTTGCTCCGAAAGTAGTTTCGAAGGAATGCTCCGGAGTTGGTTCAATTTGGATCTGGTAATGATCCAGTTCGCGTTATTTCAATTGCTTTTAAGTTCTCCAATTTTTAGTAACGTACATAAAATTTCGTGCAAGCATCACATCGTATTTTGCGAAATATTGATTTCCCCCCAATAGAAGCAATAAACAACTCAATTGGCGCACTTTTCAATCGATATCATCGTCTAGTACGTATGAATAAAAGAATGAGTAAAAGGGAGAGGGGAAAACCGTAGTCGACATCCGTTAGCTCACGATTCCGTAACGTCTTCTCTTATAACAATTGCGATTAGAAATGAAGTATAGAAGGGTAGACACCAGCAACCACGAGATCGTACGGGACAACCAAGATGGAAAGAATTACCCACACTATAATCTTTGTCTTGAGATCATACAAATGTATGATCGTATCGCTCAATCAGTAAATTCTCATTCGAAAATAGGATTTACTAATTAAAAATAATTTTAAAATCAGATTCTCTCGAAATTATCTAGCCAAACCAGGGCTATATAGGGTTTAAGACCCTTCAGGAAGCTAGAACCAAAGGCAAAATATCAACACTCACAGTTTGTAGATAAATGCCATTCCATTTATTCATATGAACAGCTCTAAAAAAAATGCAGGAGCAAAATTAAACAAGATGGCTGACTTGTAGAAAAAGTATATAAAGAAAAGAAAAATCATTGACCACCACTACTTCTAGTGGCAAGTGTTGGAAACACAGAAACAGTGGTTCCCAAGATTGGCTAAACATATATATTCGTCCAATTCTGTCCCGTAAAAAACAACAGGTAAGGAGCACGGCGGATACGGGTTCTACCCGTGCATCTCCTTGTCGCTAATTCCTTGCAGGCCACGCCAGGCAGCGCTTCCGTACCAAAAATGGGCGCTCGGCAATTATGCCGACCTCCAATTACGCGGTCGTCGTCGCCGTCCTCCTTAGCGCCGCCTCTCGACCAATCCCAACACCCCCATCGATACCAACCCACCACCCCCACCGATCTCGATTTCCGGTTCACCGTGCATCAAACTGTTGTGTGTGTCGGTGTGGCGATGACGCCTCCTGGACTGATCGATTCACAGCGGCCATGTCTCGAACGGGCATTCGAACGGGTAAAATGTACATAGCGTAGAACTCCGCGCGCGGATCTAGAACTGTCCTCTTGAGCGCTGAGTACGATGAACTAAATTGTATTGGAATTTCTGAAGTTCTACAACAATGCTAGGAAATCGATAGGTGCTTCTAAGGAGGTGCTTGACAAAAAAAGTAGGCCTCTTTTATCACCCTGAGATTAGACAAGTCAAAGCTGGGAACATTAAGTCTTATTAAAACAAACGTGAACACAACAGGACACTATTTCAGCTATCGATTTGTCGAAATACCGAAAGGCTCAGTGGTTTACGGCTATTGAAAGACCTCTTGGTCGGACTGCCGTCACATGTTTCGACACGTAATTTCAAGAAAGAAAAAAAAAGTGTCAAAATCAACGTGGCACTTGGCGTCGTGTTGCCCGATAGATCAATAAATAAAAATCAATCGATTCACCGCGCCTAAACAGTTGTAAACTCGTCGAACATACTGTATAACATATCTGTGTTGCTCGCTGAAAGTCGAATGCATCGCTCGGAGTCTCAGGAGCTTAGCTTTAGAGGTAAAAGCAATTTCGCTTTTGTTGTTCACGCAAGAATTGCTGGTGCCCGGTTACAAAAATCATATAAGCCATAAATATTCGGGCTCTTTCCAGGTAGCTATAGTTATATACATGTAGATTGCCCGTGTAAGGTTTCGTGGGGAGGGGTGTGCGACTTACGTTCACCTTTCCTTCTGTGCGTATATCGACGGGCAAAAAAAATAATTCCCACGAAAATAGACTATAATTTGAAACCTACGCAAACTAGTCAATTTGAGCAAATAAAAGCTACGCTTGTAGAATGCCACGATTCGTTGAATCGCTGGTATAGGGCATCCGCTAGTTTTGGTTTACGGAGAAACACTACCAAATTTATCCATACGTTGGCCTTGTGTTTATAATCAAACAGATTGACGTTGTAAATGAGACGGTAAAAATAGCGACTGAGCAATTTATTTTAACTAAAATACACATATGGATATTGTGTTCTCAGTATAATTATTTTTTTTTTCGAAAATGTATCTAGACTCGTCCTATTAAATTGTACAATTTAACTAATCCTACACTTTTCATTTAACTCATCCTGCCTTTTAAAAGCAAAATGTGATATATTTTAAATTATTGATTAATTATTTGAAATTGTTGATGTTTTTCTCGCCGGTTGAAATACCGATTTGACTCGAATGTGGGGGAGGAGATATTCCTAATTAATCATTTATATCTTAATTTTACGTATGGAGACAACCGATCACTTTAGAGACACCCAACCCCTTGGCAAACAAGACTAAAACATTATATCACCCCATCGAAGCATCAAGCTTCACCAGCGTCGATATTTTTTTTCCCTATTGGATGAGCGTCGGTGTTTGGCCTCGCCGCGGAGACCGCACCGCGCATGCGCAATCACGTCTAACCAATCAGGATCTTATATTGTACCTCCACACAAAAAACCGACGCACGTCATGCAAATTCGGCGATAATAATAAAGAACTGCCTACTCGTATTTCGTTCATAGGATATTCTTTTTTTTTTCTCCCGCATCGTCTGCTCGGGACGTGTTCTTTTCCGCGATGCACATTTTTTTCTGTTCTCCTTTTTTCTTGCCGTCTCGCCTCTCATCGAGTCAATCTTGAGAAGTTGAAACAACGTTCGCCGATTGCCATCTCGCCCACCCCCGTCACCTCCCATCGCTATTTTCGTTTTCATCAGATAAGAATGTTCCCCGTGATTGAAGTGCGGCAACGGTCTGACAGAGAACCGGGTCGACCCGGGATTGCGGGGAGGGATTACATCCGTGGATTGACCCACACGTTTGATTCACGTAATAAACAATCGTGCACACTTCATCTGAGCAACTGTCAACAGAAACGAGATTATCGAATAAACAAATATTTGTTTAAGACGTTATTTCCCACCAGTGAATTTGACAAACTTTCACTAATTATCAAACCACTAATTATCAAATCAAACTAATTATCACTAATTTGTACAACATTATTTTAAAAAATATTCCTGAGAATATCTTTAATAGTTAACATTGTTTTGAAAATTTCCTTTATTTTCAATAACTATTCCTGACCTCACAAGATTTGTTGGTACCTGCTAAACTATCACTACCTAAATGAGAATTAACCTAGTAAATAAAATAAATTATAGATCAGTGAAATGGAGTCCGATAACCCGGAAGTAACAATCGGACGTAATTTCGCTGATTTATTATTTATTTTTATTTAATCTGTTAATTCTCATTTAATTATCTATCCGTCTTGCACCCTCATAAATATCGAAGGTTGGGTCAAAAGCAGATGAGTCCGTCTAAGAGCGGATTATCCGCCGCCACGACAAATGGTACGGATGGCGTGCGAGTCGTAGTTTTCTGCAGCACGTAGTCGTACGATAAGAACAATAACATGGAGACGAGAAAGACTGAGCCGGAAAAAAAATCTTTCATTTGCTTCATTTAAAATGACAGCTTGTAAACTGGCTGACAAGCGCCAACCTCCCGAGACCTACACCACCCTCTGCACTTCTGTATATATAAATATCGAGTGACACAGGAAAATGTCACATCTTTAATAACCATTCATAACCATGCCGCAACTTTTTGCTGACACAATTTGCAGAAATTCAGTGCAATAGAGAATAGGCGAGTCTGACTGCCAGTTCAAATTATAAATATATACTAATAATTAGTATGAGATGAAAGTAAGAGTCTTTACAATATTTTTTAAAATTATTTACCGTCTCAATCGCACAACGTTGCCATTTATATTCTTTAGAAGAAAATGAAAAAGGACAAGCTCAAAATGATTCTGCGATCAAAATTAAGAGTGTCAATTACCAGGTAACAGCATGGATGAGGCGACGTACTCGTAGGTAGAGACAAACAACTTTTTGAACGTTCATCCAACACTAAATAGGTGATGCTCCTCAAAGCCTCGCTGAACAATCATTTCGGACACCAGCTGTCAACGTCATATACGCTTAGACTTACCTATAATGGATAAACAAAGAAAAATATGAAATTAGATGACTTAAATTCAATTGTCATAGTTATACACATAAAATTATGAGCATATGAACAAAAAATCACGAGATGCACATTTGACTCTACAACGTGTTCACAAAATGAATATTGACAAATTCTGCAAAGCATACAACAATTCTTGCCATCATTGAATTTTTATATACGCCGCCCCAAACAAATAACTAATGAAGAAATTAATTAAGAAATTAAAAGAAATTAGTAGGGCGCTCACAGTCACAAGATTAGCCATTTTGGTCAAATATAATGCATCAGATAAACTATTTCCCAGCTTAATAAACTTAAGAAGTTGTACACAACTTGTTTCACACTTTATAATTTATGA
Organism: Melogona broelemanni; assembly: GCA_033995665.1. Taxonomy (NCBI): domain Eukaryota; kingdom Metazoa; phylum Arthropoda; class Diplopoda; order Chordeumatida; family Chordeumatidae; genus Melogona; species Melogona broelemanni. The sequence continues at coordinate 8,850 of JAUJYS010000532.1, forward strand.
ATGAGCATGCGCTACATTTAAATGTATTTAGCAGAGTGGTAAGAAAAAATTTTGATAACCCAGTCGAGACTAGGAGCCAGCTGGCGACGACATTAAAAAAAACCCTGTGAAAATTTCTGGAACCGGTCAATACACTGTTGCAAGAAGTTAAAAAGGAAGTATAAAGGTAACAAGGAAGTAGAAAAGAAAAAAAGGAAGTATAAAAGTAGAAAGGTAAAGGTAAAGGTAAAAATGAAGTATAAAGATAAATGGAAGTATAAAGATAAAAAGGACTTCCTTTTTATCTTTATACTTCCATTTATCTTTATACTTCATTTTTTATATTCAAATTTTTATTTCAAAACACTAATTTACTTCCTTTTTACCTTTATACTTATAAAGGTAAAAAGGAAGTATAATGGTAAAAAGGAAGTAAATTAGTGTTTAATTAGTGTTAGTGAAATAAAAATTACAATAATAAATTGCTGACATTCCTTTAAGTTTTGCGTGATATCCACTAAAAAACAAAATTATCAACATTGTTAGTTTTCTTGAAAATGGTCTCAGGAGGGTATGCACACACTCGTTGTAATCCGGCGATAAAAAAAATAAGATCCGCGGCACTTTTTTTTTCATTTGCTCTTAATTGACTTTTCATTTGATTGCCGGTTTTTTGTGTGCCTCCTCTCCCAAACTACGAGCAAATCTACTCGTGTTTGTGACTCGCATTCTGATCACACGAAAAAAACTGTACATCGGCTTGAGTCAAAGCCGCTTTCCGGATTGAACTCTTACCGAACGTAATTGGTTTTTAATTGCGCGGGCAAATTTCGAGAAGAAAATATTCGTTGGCGCGATACGAAAAACATTTCGCCCAGCACTTTTTAATTTTGACAAAATAATCTAATACGGATAATCAGGCGCACCTATTTTTATTGGGCAGTTCCCATAGAGACATGCAACTAAAAAATAATCCGAAGAAACGACGTGCCCAAATTCAATACGGATACACCCAGCACTTGAATACGGATTCACCTTAAGAACGCGCCCAATTTCAATACAGATCTGATTATCTAGTGTGAACGACAAATATTCAGCGTGATTTGGGCACGATTTCATCATTGGAGACGTTACGGGGTTTTAAAAAAAGTAGGTTCTAGTGACAAATTAAGATAATATATCCTCGTTTGGTAAAACGGCGCAAAAAAAATACTTCAAGCTTAATTTGCGATCCAATTAGCGGTTTTTTTCCCCGCACAAATTGCCAAATCATTTTTTCTGGGTATTGAAACTAGAGCCGAGAACGATCGTTAGATGTAACTCGTACACACCACGAAGAACTCACTAATTGGAAAGGAGGAGAATTAGACCTGACGAACTGAAAGGGGATAAACACCATTTGAAACCAAATCTCAAAATGGGGTTAACGACACCTACTAGTCGTCACCTTGGTTTTGGCACGGTGATATATATACAAACTCGTTGCCTCAACACTGATTTAGGATATGGATTACGAGGTAAGCTTTTCTTCCATCCCCTTTCCGACCATTTGTGATGTGTTTGGATGCAGTGACGCGATTACTGTAATCGCGATCCACAACTCACGTTGCAGGAGCACATTCTGGTAGAACCTTATGGGGTGATCGCTAAAATTTTGAACGCTTACATTACGAAACCACGACAATTTAACCATTTCCAACGTTACGACATTTACATAAAACGAGTTCTCTGTGTTTAAAATTAATTGTAATTCTCCATTTTGTCCTTTATTCGATCAGTGCTGTGGTCGAACATACAGTCTCCTAATATTTTTTAATCGCTCATATGATGAAGTAAATTGTATCAGTACCACGGAATAAATACGCAAAATCACAGTGTAGTTTTAAAAAACCGTGTATAATTATGCATCTGAAAATGTAAGAAAAAATATACTCGTAAGTATAACGAAATATCGGTAGGTCCATTTTTTACAATTAAAATAAGTTTCATAAATCCTCACCGAAGAAACAATTCAGCAAACTAGAATCAGAAGTCTGAACAATATACCGGTACAATAATTTACAGAGCAAGCACAAAGGCCTCATAACTCTTTACTTTAAGATCTATAAACCTATCGTCCGCAAAAAAAAAATATAAGATCCACTGCCAATTAAAACAATATGGGTCGACTCCATTAGTGCCAACGTTAACGTGAATTTGGTATCTACTGACTGTATCAACTCCGATTTTTTTCCGTTTCTTTTAGTTAAAGCAATCCATAAATTCCCCGTGTACACCCCCGGAAGCAACTCACAAATCTAGTCGAAAACGAAAAGAAGAAACAATTGGCCTGAACGGAAAAAAGCCGCAACGTAAATGGTTCTGGAGATTTATAATGTTATCGGAGAGGCACGTTCACCCACTCGTACTTCCCCGGTCTCAAATAGAAAAACGGAGAAGTCTATTAAAAGACACAAGTGGCCATTAGAACAATGAGATTTTTAAACGTGCATTTCGCATTCGATTCGCCCGAGATAAATAAAGAAGACAAAATGAGAGAGAAACGCCGAGGGGAAAAACAGATATAGCATAAATTGCACAATATTTTTCTCCCCATACCGAGAAGTACTGCGCTATGAGAGTGTAGTCGATAGTGACGTCATTAGGGACACCCAGAGGCAAACGTAAATACTCTGTGTACAGCCGAACACAAAAATGTCAGGCACCAATATTCGGCTTAAATCTTAATCACATATTTTCCATATTCGAAAGAAACCTTTATACAATTCATTCAGACAGTTCCAACGTTTGCCGCTAGGATAGTATTGTATAGATTTAAAAATATTAATTAATTATTAAAAAATTAATTATTACGTTTGCCGCTAGGATAGCATTTTATAGATTAAAAAAAAAATTATTAAAAAATAGTTTAAAAAAATTAATTTCATTGTTGACAAAAATTCCAATTGAGATTTTAAAACGAAATGCACGTTAGATTACCACGAAACATTACACATTTAAACACATTTGTAAATTTATTTACTCAATTTCCCTAATTTATTATTTGGAATTTTCAGAACATGATGGTAATCCAACAGCCCATGGGAAATGTCCCCAATTTGAATATGTCAATTCCCCATCAACGACACAGCCACACTGCGCGTCAATTCGGATCCGTGCGCTTGACTGCATCGCCAGCGAATTACGCGGACGAACGAAAGCGACACCGCAGACACGTCGCTCCATTGCATTATACAGGTGAAGTCCCCCGTGCTGCCGTGGTGCAAACACGCGCGTGTGCATGTGTGCATTTCGGATGATGTATGGCGGCCGCGCATGATAATATAATAATGACGATAATAATCCTATCTAAATGCAAACTTGCCACCGGTCCCGATTTTTTTTATTACATTGTGCTCTCTCTCTCCGTCTGCCGATATGCACACACCTCCATAATGCCGCCACTGTAACTCTCGCTGGAGCTTTTGCATAGGTATGGATAGAAATACGATCTGAATGTACGGTACTCGAATGTAAAAGCATACGGCTAGTCGGCTACCGATGCTATTCACTTTCTCCAATGACAAGATGGATGGCATAGCCGGGGAACTTGAGAATAAAATATCAATGAGACGACAGTTACTATACAGACTGGTTTGTATGTTTTTCAGCTACAAGGTACGAATCAATAAATGTTTGGTGGACAACTAAAAAAAATGTCGAACATAAATGACTTTTTTTAAGATCCCGAATAATAAAAACAACACTACACAACTAACTGTACAAAATACGAGTCACATTTAGCAATTGTTGAAAATAGCTAAACTATTGGCTGAAGGAAAAACCACTGGGAAACTCTTAAGCAAATTTCTGCTATTGAAAACATTTGATAATGTGGCATTACACCTACTGTAGTTGTAATTCCTATGCTAGTCTCATTTTATTATTTATTTAACAAATTGCTAATGGTGGCTTGAAACAAAAGCAAAATTGTAATTAACAACTATCCGATAACTAAAAAAAAAAAAAAAATAAGATAAATAGAACTACATACATGTATGTAGTAACCTGAAGAAAAGGTATCAGTATTTTAAACGAGGTTTTAAATTTTTAATCGTGCTTGGACAACATCAAATTGTCCACGCATGCTATTTTATTTATTTTTTAATTATTGGAAGACCTCCGACAGAGAAGGCCCGGTGCCAGACAAACGACGTCACCGACTCAGCCCAGCTGTCGGCGCTACTTATTCCACGTACACACACACAGGCCTCCGCGCAATTGCAGAATATTCGCCAGCAGCGTCCCCCCTCTAATCGCGCGATTACACCTACAGCACCTATATAACGGTTTTACGGACGCCGATAATACGCCGGCCGTCAACGGATCCGCGCCGTTTATGACCGTACCCACGCCGGTCCGCACGCGACCATTTACCGGGGACTGGACGAACAGCTCTACGGGCGTTCTACGAGAGTTCTACGGGTCCCTTTCTGAGCCTCGTGGTGGTAGTTGGTGGGGGGGGGGGGGAAGAAAGGTGCTTGACGTGGGCAATCCGATTATTTAACTTTAAAAATCAGTTTGGACGACCCATTCGAGAAAGGTAACCCCCTCACCACTAAAACCCACTCAGCCGTTCGGAAAAGCGCGTTCGAAAAGCGTTTTCCAACGGGTGCCAGCGGCGGAGTTTTTAAACGGCACGACCTACTAAGTGACGAGAACCGCCTTGTTCACCTGACCAGGAAACTAGTACCAATGCTGCCACTGGCTCTAAATAATCCTTGCGGGACCGATCGGCAAAATACCACGGACTGTTAATTCGCTCCTCGAGCGATCCCAAGCTGACCGTTACTTAAAATTGTGAAAGTGTAAACTCGAGCATAAATGAAAACGAGCAGTTTTCGTTTTCCTTGTACCGAGCACCGTATGCAAAGGAGACGTACCAACGTATTCGTCTCCAAAGCCCCCTATCTCCAAGAATACGATCTGGTAATTTGACATAATATTGGCTTCTGACCTAGGTATGAATTTTTAACGTGTATCGGACAACGTACAGGCTTTACTTTAATTACTTTAATTCCGATGAACGGTACGAATTTTTCTCTTTCAAAAAATTCCAGAGATCTCGGTCGGGAATTGAACCTCGCGTCTCAGGCATACCAGCTCAACACGCTAACCACAAAAACACCCTCACCTCCTAAACGGGTTGTCTGACTCCCATGGACATTGGCCGGAAGACCACTACTTAACTTAAGACACTTCCATATTCACGTGATCAAAACAAAGATACACTTTACAGATAATTTGTGCAATGCGTTAGATATTTTCATCCAAAACCATGTCGACTATAAAGTACAATCCTTACAAAATCACGGGCACGTGTCCACTGGGCAAACTTCGAAAATTTCGCGACAAATAAAAATGGGACAGGGTCTCGGGAGGATGAACGACGCCATTGTCGTAGAGCCCAGTTTCGTAGCAGAGCCACGGGCGGTTCAACGGCAAACTGGTCTGCCCGCATCAGTTCGACAAGAAAAAAACAAGTCTCTAAACAATGTTAAAGGTTTTAGAAATTGGGGAAATGAGATTTTTTTTATTAGCAGAGCAGAAAGTAGGCCACACGTAACGTACGGACGAGTGCTTCTGCTTAGAGTGCAGGGCAGAAAACATGAGCAGAAATCCAAAAGTCTCATCAACTATGAGTCACTATCAACATTGGCTAAAAAAAATTACGCGGCGTTCGTAAAGAAACAAATGTATCTTTGTACGTAGCCACGCGTAGCCAACGGAATGTTTCTGCAGGCTCCTAAGACTACCAATATTGGACCATCGCCTAACATTTTTTGCAAAATCTGTTCGTAAAAGACACCGTGGAATCAGATCTCGAAAGACTTTCGATAGAACGAAACATTAACAGCCTTTATATATTATTACTATTATTAATATATTTCCTAGATTTTATTACCCCTCCTGTTGCTTAGGCAATGTCTTAAGACACATTTTTACCAATACCCAGGGATCGAATAAACGCATCTAGCAACGGAAATCGAATATAAGACCGCCGAACTGCATCCTGTTGCAATGCCGACTGGAGTACGGCGAATATTCGATTACGATTGTAGGGTACAACAAAAATGAAAGTAAAATGTAACCACACAAAATTTGGAATAGTCCAATCTTTTTGTCCGGAAAAAATCTTTTTTGTCAGAGAAAGAAGCCAATTTTAGTATACTTTCTCAGTAGGTCACGCTGGCGCCTTGCACGGGCGTTTTAATAAGCAACGAATACTCAGGAAGCCCGCCAGGTGTCGTCGTCGACGGGCTCGTTCATTTTTTAACAGGCAGGCCGCACCAGATAAGAATGCGACGGGAGTGTGTGTGTGTGCTCGTAATGCACAACACTCGAAAGCGGAAAACTAAAGCAGGTGTTTGTTGGGCCGACCTGGAAAGAGGGATGGGAAGGGGGGCGGTTGCAGAAAAATAAGCAGCGGAGAAAAAGAAAGGCAGAGACGAGAAAAAAAAAGCTTTTTACGAGATAACATTAGACGGCTAATAGGATCGTTTGTTCTAGCTGAGAAACTTATTTTATTGTCATGGCAACGCCAACGCGGTGTGGCTTTACAGCTGCTAACACGTGTATAAAGAGAGAGAGAGAGTCTAGACCCCCTCACCGTTCATGAATTATTCGGCGACAACGAATTACCTAATTGTTGGCATCACCCAACCTATAAAAAGGCAGGCAAGCACACAACCATTGAAAACCGTAAAACGCTTGCTCTTTCATTACGCCGGGCGGAGAAAAAAAATGCACCATTTTTACAAAAAAGTAAATCCCCGTTTGTAAACCTGTTAAAACCCAGGATCTTGTCGAACAAGAGAGGAGGCGCTCAGGCATGTAGTCGTTCGTTTATAGCTTTCGACTTTTCCCGCTTCCGGGGCAATTAAAAAGACCCATTCACCTCGAATCGAAACGAGAGCCAACGTCGGAAATCAAGCCCGGGACAGTTTCAACCGAGCTGCGACGTTATTTCAGCTGTCGCCGTTAAGGGCGCTTATAAACAACGCTCAGCTGAATGACCAACTATTAATTGTCAGTCATGCAAGTAGCACGACACAAGATACATGGAAAACGTAATCGCAAATTTCAGAAATGCCTTGCTGAAATTGCCAACGCGCCCAAGCTCATATCCGCAGTTTACTTGAAAAAGAAGGCAATCACACAATGCTCGCGTGCCATGCAGGGAAGTTCGACATTTCGAAAACTCATTAAGGGGCTTACCAATGTTTTAGCCTCACATGCCCCAGGGGACGGTTTTGTCATTTTTGCTACCGTAAGTTTCATGCCTTATGTAAGGAATCTTGAACGAGCACCTGACATCGTACAGGCACGAGTGAAATGGATTTAATTACATTCCGATTGACGCGCGTAAGAATTTCTCTAACCCGATAAATTCCAGAACTTTTGGTCAGTCTGGCCTTAAACTCAATCATGGGCGTAGCGCTAACCGCTACACCACGTTAACTGAAGTATTTTTTTTCAATCAAGATACAAAATAAAGATAAACAAAACAAGACGAAAATGTCACTAAATTAGCGTGCTTCCTAAAATAAAAAACGATAATCGAATTAACTACAAAGTATGTTTTTAATAATTTCTTTTTAAGACTTCAATAAGCGCTTGCCAATTTTCGGCAACTATCTGACGGTCAACCATCGTCGTGCAGCCGCTGCGTTCGGTTCAACTGTACAGGGACTCCGGAGGGGGAAAGCCACTTTGGGAGCCGGCCATTCACGCAGTCGTCCGACGTTGCTAACGCGATAGCCATTATCGGAAAGCACCACGTATTATTAACTACCTGCTGTTTCTCTTTCGGGATGTAACTCACGACGTCCGACCCTCGCTCGGTTTTTATAACCCCTCTTCCCCCGAATCCGTCTCCTTCCCCACCCCACCCCACCTCTCTTCAATCCACGTCCAACCTTTCTCCACTTTCATCTGCCTCACTTCCACATACAAGACGCATCATCATCCTGAAAGCATCCTCAGGCTCGAACGTACCATGGACACGACCCAAATACAAATTCAAGACGCCAGCTACCACCCTCCACGAGGCCACCACGACAAAATCGCGAGGCCTGAATACCTCAAATGCACGGTCCAACTGAACAATGTCAAGATCGCAATTCCACAAGATTCGCCTTGCGTTGAACTTATTTGGTATTCTGTCGGACCATAATGAAGAAGACAAAAATTCATCACAATATTTAAATTTAGAAACATGTTCATCGTATGTGTACTGTACGATCAAGTACAGATCCGACTAGCTCAGTGGGTATTGCAACCTACTCAGGAGCGGGCGGTTCCGGGTTCGCTTCCCGGCGCAGGCTCTCGTTTATTCGATCCTGGGGTACTGGTGACAACACCTCTCATAGCCTAGGACTAGACTGAGGCTAAGGGGTGGCAAATTCCCCCTGAGATACCTGTCCAGAGCTTGGGGTGAGGGCAGTGGAATATTCACGCCGCCAACTCCACCCACCCACTGTTCTCCCTTTTAAAAACTTAAAAAAATTGATCGATACCGATATTTGGTAGAAAGATAATGTCGTATAAAACCGTCCCTTTATTATAGAGATCACAGATTCCGTCAGATAGACCACACCAAATGCTTCCCCACAGCGAAAATACGTTCAACAGAACGCGAGTCCAGATAGGCAACAAGCATCGTGAATCCGGTCCCGGATTTACTTCCACCAATGGCCTCTGGTCGAACGGCCACGTCCACCTCCTATACGATCGTCCCCCTCCACCCCCTTTGGCCTCGGCACGCGATGGAGCTCTAGGTGCCCTTTACGATCGTCGCTCATTACGGGCGGCGCTGTGAGGGCCAATTAGGAAATACGAGCACGCCAGAGTCTATATTCGGCATCCACTGGAACACCGGTGGCGCCCTCTCGTTCACGTGCGCCGAGGCAACTGATGCATTCTCCTGAGACCAACCGCCTGGCAAACACGTGGCACGAATTTCCACAGTGGATTCGCATTAAACTACGTCTGAACCGAGCAATTTCCTAAACACAAAATTAGGTTCCATTTGACGATCCCATCGAACGTCCTGCATTTTTTGACGCTCGGGCGGCCTTTGTTGGCCAAAGACTCGTAATAAAAGTGAATCTTACTCTCAGGGAAGCTCATCCTATACATCGAGGAAATCTCATAAATTCGACGCTCGCAAACGTGAAACCGGTGGTCTTGGAATGATAAAGGAAACGTGTTCCGCAACAAGGTCAGTACGCACGTTGGATACGCAATACCGGCAGCAGGTACTCTCGTTATGATGGATTTGTGGTGCAGGTGAGGGCGAATGAAGACGCTTGTTGTGATCTCTTGTTTCAAATATGACGGAAATCAAAATATGATAAAACCAGCGCCATCCAGAAAGCAGATGAAAAACATTTTTTTTATCTTAAAGTTTTGCCAAAATTATGAAAAATAAATAGGTCGTCATTTTGCCCATGGTAACAATCCGCTATACTATTACATAACGCATAATGGAGGCTCAATGAGACACTAGTGCCATCTGGCATGAATATCAATCGGAATACCTCGCTGTTAATTCATTTAAAGAGTTAGGACAGATGTTCAATATACATGTACGTATGAATGATGAGAAAGGAAATGCAATGCGGGAAAGCGGCATATTCAGGGGGAGCTTTTGATGCATGGCTGGGAAAAGCACCAACAGGGCGCAGCTGGTAAACTCCAAATTTGAAACGATCTACCACCGATGCTGCGGCATCTTGCAGAGAAAAAAAAAAGAAACCCACGGGGAAAATATATTACCGCTCATATTTACAAAGCATAGCATAATTTCGATCATCTTCCATCACGACAATGAGTTCATAGCAGGTGCTTGTCCCAATATTTTTTACCCTCGCGTTTGTAACCAACGACACTGAGCCTCTGGATCAATAATCTTTTACGACATTCTGTAAATACGGGCGTAAGAGAACTAATTAGCAATTAGCGTGCGCCTAATCGAAACATGAATATACACATAAAATGACGAAATAAGAAACACTTTTGAAAATCACGCCATACGCGATGTCGTTGTGACAGCGCCGCTCAGTTTTCAGATATCTCATTTTGAAACATTGACAAATCCAGGTGTGCTTCCAATGTCTGTAACCAGAGGGTGTCGAATGCCAGAATGGGCTAGGGTTCAGAACTAGTGGCGCCCCAAGTGGCAGTACGAGTGACACACGAAACATACTTTGAACACACGCCTATCCAATATGGGTCTGCTCTTTAGTATATTACTCGTGGCTATTTTCGACTGAAACTCATTCTTATAAAAGTTAAGATTCGTAATTAAGTATTCGTCTTTCCAAACTAAAAACTAAAACAAACGTCATAATTAAACGCGGTATAACTCTGTGCTAATTAACAAAAGTAGTTTTTCGCTAATTACCGTAACATTAGGCAAAAATTAGCTACTTTCTGACGCGATAATGTTCTTAAAACCGCAGCCAAACCTGTCGGTATATGCCGGGGTATACCCACCCCTAAAAGTCTTCTCCAAACGCGCCAATTTTTGTTTATACGCCCCCTTCCACCCACCCTTAAAAAATGCAAAGAGGAGTATAGGATCTCGCCCCCCCCCCCGTGGCATCTCGCGAAAGAGAGAGAAAACTCCGCCCCCTAATAAATTACGGCGCGATCAGCGATGTCGGCGGCAATCAGACGACGACATTCGCGGCGGGCTCAAAGTTAATTCCATCTCTCTCTGTGGCGCGAGTGAAGAAGGCGGTGGGTGAGGGGGTGGTGGTGGGTGGGCGGAGAGACACGACGATGGCGGCGACGATGGCGGCGACGACGTCAACGATGCTCGCCTTGGCAGCCGACCAACCGGCAGCCAGCAGGAGTTCAATTGCAAAACCACGCGACCGTTCGTGGTCAAAGAAAATAAAAAGTTAAACGGGCTCAAAACAAGTTTCGATATACTCTTAAACGCTAAGAAATTAATAATTGCAATGAAATTACTAAGTAATGAACGCTATGGTCAGGGTGTGGAGACTTTCAGAGGTCGACATTATAATTTTTTTATTTGGCATCACTGCCATGCGTCATTGATGTTATGTTGTTATGAGTTGTAGCTGTACAGGATTGACAGATTCAAAACGGGAATGTCAATAAACGTTTAAGAATATATATGGAGGGGTAAATTTCACCAGTACTCTAAGAGATACATTTTAAGCGGGCCCTAGCCCTGAATCGAACCCGGGATCGTCGCGCCAAAGGCGGGTTGCTTTATCGTCTGGACTACGACGATTGATTGATTGAAAAATAAGGTAATCAACTTTCCAATATTACAATAAAAATAAATATTAACTAAAATTCACCATAACACATATTGGAAAATTTCAAATAAATTTTGTCAGCATCGAAGGTCAATGAACTACGACAAGCATTTCGATATCGGCAATACATCGTTGATTCCCCCAAACAATCGCGCAACCTCCTTCTTTCGTTACTCGACACCAGTTTCCATAATGAGCTTTTTTCCCCTGCAAGGTTTCTTATTTCTTGCGCATTTAGACAAATGGTGTTTCTTATCAGAAAACAACGGATGCGCGAAGACAAGAGTGAGACGGGAGAAAATTCGCTTTTGTTTTTTTTATTTTTTGGCGAGCGATGATTTCATCGAATTTGCTTTCTCTCCCTCCCACCCGTTTGGCTCTCCTCCGGCGTCAGACGCCCACCACCCTCCCCCTTTCCACGCCCCATCGTCTTCATTTACCACCCACACGCGAAGCAAACGACATCTTAATTCCACCATTTCAACCCCGTTTTTTTATCGCCTCCTTTTTTCTTTCTTCTTTTTTTTTTCCCCCACACTTCTTCCCCTCTGATATACCTGCGACGAATAAATAAGGATCTCGTTTCACGATCGGTGGAAAATGCGAGATCTAGGAAGCGACATGTGATCGGATCCTATATATTAGATTGGCAAAAAAAAAATAGACAAGTGGAGTGCCCTCTAGTGGCCATTGAGTGAACGTGTTTCCCGCGGTGCCAATTGGATTCTCGTGGCTCACAGATTGATCCCGAGCAAAAAGAAGACAATAGTGCCGTCCATGGATTAATGTGAACGTCAATAGTATCCACAATAGACATTGATATATATATATTTAACTACGGTAAAATAAAAGATAAATAATCGCAGCTTTCTCATATAAATATATTTAGGTATAATAATTCATTTTATCGAAGTAAAAATTTCCATACGTTTGATGACAAAATTTCATTAAGAATGACTTCCCAAAATGATCTCTTAAAACAATTTTGAAGACCTATGACACAAGTGTAGAGAAGCAGGGTGCATTTTGTGACGCACCAAAATTTGGCACCAACTGTTGAAAAGCCCGTTATTCAGAATCCCACTATACAAAGAGCTGCAAACAAAGACAATGGATAACGACTTGCAACAAGATTCCCTCGCAAGTCGGAATAGGGGATTTGCAACCAAGAATGCCAAACTTAATTTTCTGTGGCAAATTAGCAAGGGGAGTTGATGGGTGTTGCACAAACACAGAGCTTAATGAATTGTTGGTATCTAGCGTGCGCAAACAAATGATTTAAATTCCAAAAGCAGCACGCCGACAAACTAGGAAGAGAGTCCTTTGGGAGTATGTAACGCATACGCGAAAGTAATTTAAACTGTCAAGCATCTCTAATCAGTCTGTGATCAGTTAATTTTCATTTAATTTCAAATAGTTACCACTTCAACCAGGTAATCGTATTCAAGATCCTGAAAACATATTGGAATACCCTGTTCTTTTTTTAACAGGCAATTACGGAAACTTAATTTCACTTTCAATGGCGTTCAATCTCGGAAAGATCAGTGGAGGGAAAAGGGGACGGCCACGTACAAGATAGCTTGACTGCACAAGATCCTGAAAACATCTTGGAATACTTTATTATTTTTTAAAAAAGCAATTATGCAAACTTTATTTGACTTTTAAGCATCAGGCTAGGCTCGGAACGATCAGTGGAGAAAGAAGAAGAGGACGGCCAAGATGGCTTGACTGCATAAACATTGACACCAGAGTGTCATTCCAGGAGTTTGGAGATGCGCCATCGAATCTAACCAATCAATGGGAGTCCATGACGTCGCCAGTAGTCGGATGCAACTTGACAGAAAATAACAACAAATGTGAGTAGATGTTCAATTCTGATTTCAATTATGATCAAGTAATCATCGAAAATACGCATTTATTTAAAAAAATGAATATAATCATTATTATGTGCCTTATGCCCGATTCGTTCAGAAACAAAACAAAAAATCACCAATCGGAATCACGCAAGATACGCTTCCGAATGTCCGTTAGCGGTGGAGTCACCTAGTTCCTGGCCTACGTCATTCAATGCCACAAATCAACCTTGTGGCCATTTGGCCCACAATCCAAATCTTTCCGTGCGGTAACCGCGGCTCCGATATGAATCTCCACACACACACAAACGCACCAGATAGGCAGTCTAACTGATATATTGCGTGTTGGATGGATTCTGCGGCGGTGCGCATGCGCAGACCGACAACGTCGCGTCAATTATGTCGGGCCGGGGGGGGGGAAATGTGAGGAAGGAGGGGGGGGGTCAACCCGCGTAGAGCAGAATACACAAGACGCCCGCGCGGCAATAATCAACGGCCAGCC